>CAUJRU010001586.1:0-134320 GCA_963277665.1 Viscum album
CTAAAATGATACCCTAAAGGTATCCCTAATTTTTTTGGATGAGTATATATCATCCATTATCATACAATATTTCATTATGTGATCATTTCTTGAAATAATTATATAATTATGGAAATTAAAATTCAATTTGAAATGAAAAGAAAATAATATTAATTAATTGGTTTTATGTTCATTAAATTTTTAACATTATCATAACAAGAAGTTATTTTTTGGTTCAATTTTTTTACTCTAAATAGATTTTTTAATTATTGTATATTAATATTAATTTTTAGTGAAAAAATAATTTCATTAATCTATTATGTAATTATGACTTAATAATTATGTGATTTGATATAAAATATAGTATTAGATTTTAAAACTATAAGAAATAATATAATTTAAATAAATTATAATGTTTCAAAAATTTAGGGGAAAAATTAAAATTTTAGTAATTTTTCAAAGGGTTCTATTTTAATTCCAACTATGTATCGATGTTTTTAATATATTATTAAATTAATAGTGTCAAAATTGAAATTTATGATTTTTTATAGAAATATTAATTTTTAAAATGATATAAAATCTTTTAAATACCTATATTCAACAATGTTAAAACGATCAAGTTTGAAATATCAACCATTAATTATTTATTGGATAGTTTTTTTTGTCGTAACTATTTTGACCCATAAATAGTAAAAACATTGTTATCACATAAGTAATAAAAAATGTTAAAACATGATAAAATAAAAAGACAATGGAGAAAACAACACATATAAATGAAAAATATACATTAGATGAAGTCATCTTGACTCACATTCTTTTTATATTCTAGTATTATCATTTTTTATTCTCTTTATTATGAAAATTACTATAAGTTATTTTTATATTTTTTGAGAATCAATGACTGTGGAACTCTCTAATCAACAGGAATCTCTTTATATCTTGTAAATGAAATTTGAGACCCAATACTATTTGGAAATACCTATCCAAATCTCTTCCAATCATACCTAATCATGATGTATATTCCTTAGTTTTGATCACAAAACCATCCTTGGAATATTTTTTAGTTTACCTGAAGTTTTTTTTCAAAGTAATGTGAGGTAAATAACATACATGATGAGTCATACTAAAGGTAAAGGGAATTCTATAAAAAAAATTATATTTTAATGGTTATCATCCTATTATTTTTCATCAAGGTCCATATTCTTATAAATATTTCATGAAAATTATTATTTATGATTCAATTTATGTTAAATTCCATTTTTACCGTATTTGACATTACATATATTGTATTAAAAAGAAATATTTTTATAGTTTTATCAACTGAACACATTACCTGAAAAATATTGTTTAAAAGGGTTTAAAAATTTGAATTATAAATCTATATCTTCCATGTTATGATTATTAAAAATATTTTAGTAATGTACTTATACAAATATAAATAGATTAACAATTACCATTTATTATCATTTCTTACTTTATTTCAAATGTTTTCAAAATGGATATTTTGACCCTTTTTTATTCAAGGATTTTATATACTTTTTAAAAGAGAAAATTAATATCTAATTTTAACAGACATGTTTTCAATGTTTTATCCATCCCTGAAAAAATTAATTTATATTTAGATTTCATTAATATATTAATTGTTTTCTTCAATGAAAAAACACCATTCATGTTGTTTAAATTATTTTACAAAAGCGTTTTCAATGGAATAAATTTATTGATATCAAGAAATTGTTTTTATAGTTATAAGTGATCTATCTAAACATCCATTTACTTTAGCTCTTTACCAATTCCCCAATAACTCATTTACTCTTTCTCTCACTATTTAATGATATGTAATTTTTATAAATGATGTTTATATGATTCTATCATAAATAAATATTTTATTATCCATTCTGTTGATGCGGTAAGAGTTGACTTATGATAATTTCTCACATTCATTATTTATGAAATCGTTATAGACTATGATTGGAGGAATGATTATGAAACTGTATTTATTTTCATTGAAAATTATTATGTATGTGGGTTGTTAATGATTTAGTTTTTCTTTCATACATTTTCATACGAATTCTATGACAGTTTTACCTATATAATGATCCGATTCATATAGAAAATATTTGTTATGAGGAGATTTTATTTATAGGATTATAAGTAAAAATAATGGAATATGTGCATCTTTCAACCAGGTGATGTTTTCATAGAATTTGAGATTGAATTATTATAATGTCATTTCTTGTGTTATATTCATATTTTCTATATTTAAATAATCATATGATACCATGATACTTATGTTATGATTTCATGTTACTATTACAAGCATATGTTTAAAAGGAAAGTATATGAATTATTATAAGGATGAAATGTGTGTTTTATAAATTGATTTCATTATATTTTTAGGATTATAATGGAACCTTAACTAGTTAATTTTTTACATTCATATTTATTATGGAATTTTGATTGATTTTTTTTTGAAAAAATGTTTATTTCTCAAGTTATAAAATTTTTAGTTTGAGCACGATGTTTAATTTTGAAAATTGAAACATTATATATATATATTGTCATGAAATAATGATTTCATTCATTATATTTTATATCCTTTATTTATATTTTAGTTATAATAAAATGTTTTAAATTTTTTTCATAGGGGCATAAGGATGAAAAATAAAAATGATGATTTAAATATATAAATGTAAATGATTTTTGGGAAATAAAAAAATTTTATATATTAATTTTTTTTTCTGGTGGGAAAATGGATACTAAGTGGATGTTTATAATTTATAATGTAATATATACTTACATAATACGGATGATCTAATTATCTTAAACAGTAACCGAAATAGATCATGGGGAATACATTAAATTTATTTACATTCTAAATAAACTATAATATGTATTATTTAATTCTGGGTCATTATGTTGTGTATTTTATTAATGATTATAAAGTAATTGATTATGATATTTTTCATGATCTTATCATATGTTTGGGGATACCATTATAGGATAATAATTTAAATGATATCATATGTTTAAATCCTTATCAATCACTTTTGAAGTCTAATTTTGTGGGAATACTATGTGAGAAATTTATTGATTTTTGATAGATGTTTGATGTATATTATACCCTTATGATTAAAATGTGAAAAAGATACATGAAGAGGATTCTATTACATTTTGATATCATTAACATAAGGTTATTGATAATTTTTTTTGGTTTATATGATCTTTTATATTGATGTTGTTATAGATTTTTAAATTGTTGTAAAATATATATAATGATTTATATAAGAATATGATAGAAATTTTTTTTTTCTGCTTATTTGATTAATGTGTTTTCTTATGAAGTTCACTATTCTGTGAAACATATATGATTAATGTAAATTAAATATGACTGTAATTAATTTTAGGAGTAAATTTTGAATTCTATCTTTGAATAATATATGATTTTAATGTGGTTTATGGTGATATATTTTATGTATTTTATATGGAATTATTTTAATTTATTGATAAAAGGCTAAATGAATATTTTATTTTAACAAATACAACAATAATGGAGAACCATGCTTCGACTAAAATAATTTGATTACTTATATTATTTATAATATTATATATATTATTCAATGAATATACCTCTTTCTGTATTCCCTATAAATATTTAAATAATGTGTTGAAATTAATAAATATTTTTTCCTATGAATATTTTTCATATGGGTGATGGTCAATTCTGTAAACAAGAGCTTTCTTTAGGTTATATCATTTTTATCACAAACTAAATTAGTATCGCATTTTAATTTTAATGAATGCTTATGAATTATTTATATATATAACACACATATAAGATATTATTATTATCCCTTTTATTTATGGGTTAATACATTCCTCTTTATCATTTCTATATTTTCTTATTTATATTTTTTAATTATGATAAGAAGAAATAATTTGAATCCCATTTTATTTCAATGGGAAACTATATGTTTATTTGTTATTATTTATTTTATATTATTTGGAATTTATTTATGAACATTTAATAATGGGTGCACCCATATAGTGATCAAATTTTATTGGAAAACTGTTGACAAATGAGATGTAATTTATGGGATTATGGTGTAAACCTAATCCACTAAGGGTATCTATCCACCATGTGATGTTTTCATTGAATTTATCATTAACATATTATTATGTTATCTTTTTTACATTCTTATGCATTTCCTATGATTCCATAATCATATGATTCCATGTCCATTATGTTAATCATTCACATAATTATTCAAGATCATATGTTTAAATGTATTTATAAGAAACTCTATAAGGGTAAAGTGTGAAAATCAATTTTGAAAAAAATTTCAAATTATATTCATTATTATAAAATAAAAATTTATTTCCTTTAATTTTCCAATAATATTTAATATGAAAGGCTTTATGAAAATCGTTGGGAATTAAAATTATTTTAGGGGTCATAAAATGTTTATTTCCAGTCCTATGTTTTCATTTGAAAAAAGAAATATTTAGATTATGTATTCGTGAAGTAATGGTTTACTTCATTATTTTATTCCACATATTAAAATATAGGTTATCATAAAATTCATAAAAATTATTTTCACAGCGTTTTAATAAATATTAGGATAATTATTACATCATGATGAAAATATTAGAATCATTTACTTAAAACAAAACATGTTATATCTTAAATATTTGGTTTTGTGTACGAAACAAGAATATTATTTGGATGCATCTACATTATGACATAATAATTAATTATATAATAGTGAAAATATAAATATATAAAATTATAAACCTAAAAGTTATTCGGGAATGAATGGAAATAAATTATAGTCTAATGAAAGTATAATAAAAGGATTTCTGACTAGGTATTTATAATTATGTTGTGAAGGAGAACAATGATATGAAAGTACTATCAAGAAAAGAATATCATCATGCCATTCAATATATAACACAGTGGCCATTGTTCATATATTGTATTATTGTTATCTTTCTTCTCATGTTCACATGAAATGATTCATAGGTTTTACAATGTAGTCATGTTTTACTCTTAAACTAGTGTAACACTAATTTTAATGAGATTTATATTCTAGGTGCTATCAAATCCTTATAATGTTATCATAGAATTTCATCCATTCCATTATGATGTTATTAAAAGAATTATTTATTAGTTAAATTACTTGATATTATGTTACATGTTATGCATGAAACAAATATACCTGACAACACTTAGTAATGTTCAATGAAATATTTGGATAGTCAGACACTGCTTTAGTTTGTGATTATAAAGCCCTTAATTCATTGGTAAATAATGAATAAAAATATTAAATATCTTATATTATTTCTGGAAATATATTCAAAATAATTCACTAAATATATATTTTTGTGTCGTATGGGAAATCTAAGACCATTGTTAGGTCTAAAAAACATTATTTAACCTAGAAATGATAAAAAATTTGTATGTGTCCATTGTTTAGATGGATGGCTTGAAATAAATGTTTAATTAATTTTTTATTCTGTATTTTTATTGATAAATAATTAATATCTCTCAAATGTTGCATCATATGAAAAATATGATTCCACCATGAGGTCTAGATTGAGATGTTCACCCTAAGTGGGGCATAACATTCATGAGAAATTGGTGTCGGGTCAGGTCGATCGTAAATATAAAATTATATAATAATTATATTAAATAGATATTTTTATTATTTTCAATTAATTATTTTTCTAATTCAAAAAATCAGAAGGTATTGTTCATCCATCATCCCAAAATTTTAACACTCATTTTATGATGCGTCATGGTTTTTGAAAAACTATTTTAATCTTTATTAATCAGATTAATTCAACAAACTTATAAATGGGTGAATTAATGAATTTACATTCGCCACTGGATTAATTAATGCTATTAAAATGTTCGATGAATCATCAGTTCGGATTTAACATGAGTGTATTAATTTCATTTGGTAGAACCATCATGGAATCCGGATTGGTTAACAATGTTGGGCCTAAGAGATCTCATTTTGTCTTACTCACGATCAGCGATCCCTAATAAATGTTCTTATAAAAAAGGATTCCAACCCATGTTTTCAACCCTCCATAACGAAAAATTTTTTACTTATTTTTTATTTTATTGATTTTATTTTAATTTTTATTCCACTTTTATAATTATGAAAAATAATATTTCTGAGTTTAAATGAAAATGATAAACATAGATTCAACAATGAAAATGTTAATGTAAATTATCAAGGGATATATATGAAAAATTATCTAAGATAATTATATGGGAAAATACATTATCAAATTTATCGTACTATAATTATGTGAATTAGTATATGAATATTAATAATATTACTAAATGATAATTTCTTCAAATTATTAAAGGAAACTTATATAATATTTTATCAATAGATATTTAAAAAGTTATGTTAAAAGATAATTACATTATCAAGAAATAATTTAATATATATATATATATATATTGAATATGTATAATCATGCATTGACATAATATGATTATCCAGAGATAATACATGAGAGAGAAAATGTCATTGCATGTGGTATTTTGTTTTGGTATGAAATAAAAGAGATGTTCTGTTTCTATAATACCCCTAATACATCTCAATCATTGACATGCAAAAAACATAAGAATTTGATACTTTTCCTTTGACGATAATAAAACCATAAAGTGGTATTCAAGCCTTTTGAGGTTGGATGTGACTTCATTTATTGGGATTGCGTTTACACTAGTTTCATTGATGATTATTAATGTAGACATTTACAATTTTGGTTCTTCATTTTGATAGCGTGTGAGTTTGTATATCCCATAAAAACTATTCTAACTCCATGAGTGATATATCAATACCATATATATACATATATATTATGATCACATGTTGTCGTATATTGTATTTTATACTAATATTGACATATTTGGAATGCATTTGTGCTCTTCTTGTATATGTGTTGTGATTACTAGTATATTTTTTGTAGTATTTGTGATAGGTGGAGAATTGTGAAATATGTAATCCCAGGTGGGTGAGAATGCATGAATGAAATTGTAGTGACGAGGGGCCTCATCATAGAGAAATGGTACGTGGAACTCATGTAATCATGTTAATGGTGTGCTCAAGAATGCATGGATTCCATGTTACATTCACCATGAGATATCATTTTCAATATTAGTACTGGTTATTCTAATCTAGAAAATTCAAGTGACATGATCCACTTGATGGATAAATGACTTTCTGATTTACCTCCAAAACATCATTATGAATCCATATAGGGGCTGATTTGTTTCTTCTAAATCATTCAGATCCTTCGGCATGGATCTGATGTTGGTACGGTTGATGATTTTGGAGGATCGATTAGCTTACTACATCGTGGGTTGGGATTTTATGTTTCTTATCTTACTTCATTTAATGTTAACATGGTAGAAACTTATATAAATTAGAACATTGGGTTAAGGTTTCATTGGTGGTGTCATAACGAGTCTGGGACCCACACCCTACTCGAGCATTTATAGGTGCTTCATGATTTCATGAATGACCCAGTGAAAGGAAAATGTAATATAGTGAATGGATGAGAAGGTGGGGCATCGATTTGAATTTGGACTAGGAGAGAAATTGGAGGACCCTACAATTATTTTATTTAATTTATGTTTTATTAATTATATATAGGATTTCCACACAAGGAGATGATTTTACATACATAACATGAATGCCAATTACATTCTATAAAATTACTCTGATAATTTTTATATTTAATTTATTTATTATTTATCATATTACATGATACTAATGGTATTTTCTTCCCAATGATGAACACAGTCCCTCACTATAAATCAGCTTCCTCTGGCGTATATGGAGGTGGTCATGATTTCATGTTACATTCCATATAAAATCATAGGTTTGAATATAGATGATAACAAATTGTTTTAGATTGAAGGAATAACTAATTATTATTATTATTTTTTCTTGGTATGAGAAAGGGGTAACCATATTTATGATGGTTTTTACATGGTAAAGGGAACTATGTCTTTTCTAGGAAAGCACTGTATAGTGGGAATCTGAGTTTTAATAAACATGAGATCATATGTTTGATTGTTACTATTGATTAAATTCATCATTGGTGATTAAAATTATGTTTAATGGGATTTAAAATATTTTATGATGGTTTATGCATTGTGAATAGGCACGTAGGTTAACATTCTATATATATATATATCTATTGCTATGTTGAATAATAGTTAATTAATGAAATTGCCTGATTAGTGCTATCTATTTGGGGCAGTTATCTATGTGTGATATATATGTGTTTAAATTTATGGTGACATGTCTTTGTTGTAATTAATTATATTTATTGAGCATATTGTTGTCTTAGAATATATATAATGATTGTGACTATTATTTAGGGACAACAAAATGGTTTGTGCAAGGAGCGGTACACATTGGGTTTAGAGTAGACTCCTCGGAAAACATTCTTTGATCCCATATATTGTTTAGGATCATCCTTGTTCATAAAAGTATTTCTGTTGTATAAGATTTTTCCACACCGATGTTTTTTGGACTGCGAGCTAAGTAGGATTATCTTAAGCACATCCATGTACTAACTCATATGGGACAAGAAATGATTCCTTATCATCCACCATTAAGAACCTGGATTTATTACATGAGGGATTTCTAGATCCATCTACCTCATCCTACTAGGGCTATAATCAACCACATGATGCGAAGGAATCGGTGGATATCATAGAGGGTATCATTGACCTCATGGAGAATCTATCAGATAATAATTTAAATATCAAATCCTTCAAGATAAAATTTCCCTCAATGAATTTTTGGGGAGTTGTGGAATAGTTTGGATGACATGAGAATCTCACATGGGAGGCTGTGAAGGACCAATTTTTCAGAGATCATTTCCCCAACATGATGAATACCGATTGAGAACAATTAATCATATGGCTGTATAAGGGTTCCAATATAGTATCTCCATGGTCTACCTAATTTACCATGATCCTATATTTCACACAACCCATGGATAATAATGTGGATGATAAGGATAATAACATAGAAATATTTAATCGAGTAGACCCTAGACATCAGGTCTGAAGAATAAACCTAGCATCAAACCTAGAGGTTCCTAGGTAGACCCTAACCATTGATATGATTCTAGTTAATGTTCAAACAACTGGAATTTTCATTCCATTAACTACTCAGTCCACTGTACCTTACATTGATGTTTTGAACACCACATCCGATAAATAGAATAAAATGTTTGGGAACATGCATCAGAGAAGTGGTGTGCATGTGTAATAGAGCTCAGTCTCTTCATTTCATTCTGAAGGTATCCCATAGTGTTTTAACTATGGTATAATTATACACTATAGTCCATTGTACATGGTGCCCCAAATATAGTGTCTACAATGATGAAGGACCTGCCACCTCTGGTAGTTTTATTCAATATTATCAGCTATGATAGGAGGGAAACAAGGATAGGTAGTTGGAGGTCTAGCAAGGGATTTCAACTGAAGATAAATACATTCGAGACGTCAAAAGTTCATTGATAGGGTCTTAGTGTAGACACATGATATGTTAATACAATAGATCAAATTCAAACATATGGTGGGGAGTGACGACACACTATTTGAGTTATAGTTTTGATCACTTACAATCCATCTTATTCCTTGTTTGATACCGATGTATCGAATTATATCATATCAACCCAATTAGTTGTTATACGTGACATACGATTCATGTTTTTATCTGAGATAGATTCCATTAAATCGTAATTGGCGTTGAGAGTGTATTGTCTTCACTGATTCCAAAAGTGACTACTAGTTGATTAAGGATGTTGAAGTTTGTGGGAATTAATTATTCTAATCATGATGTCAATTATTTTGATTCAAATGATTGTAAGCCTTACTATATTCCTATATCACATTTATTCATATCATAGATAGGTATGTTTTACTTTTCTTAAGGGAGAGAAGTTGTGGATGACTGTATAATGAGAACTAGGAGAATATAGAGCTTGACGAGACTTGAGTTCGCTCGAGATGATTAGAGAACAGATGGTGAGAATGGATCATTCACTATGATTAGCGGCATCCGCCACATGTTTTCATCAATATTTGGAAATCTATATGTATGTTTTTCAAGATGAATTCATAAGAAACCCCATGAATGAGTAGTTGAATTTGTGATAGAATTCGTACCAGGTGAGAAAACCATTTTGATACGTGGGTATTATATGGATTCAATATAGAGAATGGATAACAAGGTAAAATTACATTACATAGAGAGGAAGGTTTTAATTAAATGTAGTACATCATTATGGGGTGATCTAATTTTATCTTCCACAAAGTTGTATTTTATTATTTAGTTGTGATTTTTTTATAGATGTTGAAATATGTGACTGTGATGAAATGATATCAGTTTCCCAGGATCAATGTTTTCATTGATTAGCTGTTAGAAACCCAGTGTTCCTCCAAAATTGATAATTGATCAGGAAATCTCCAGTTGTGGGTTATAAAGGAAGATATTCAGAACAATATTTTTTAGATTAGATATGATATATAAGAGTACATGGCAAGGAATCTTGGAATGATGAATGCACTAGAAGTGTTCAATACACTCATTAATAAGATATTTCATCCATTCCATAACCCATTAAAAATAGTATTCAACAATGAAATACTATTCTAATAGCCAACAATATAAAAATATGAATTTTAAATAGAGTTAGGCCTTCGTATTCATTGAGCACCCCATATTTATGCCAGGATATCATAGTGTGACTTCTAGATTCAATATGTAGAATTTAATAGATATGTGGTGTCTTAGATAAGAATATGAATAGACAATAATAAATTTTATGAAGTCATGTCCTAGAAAAATCCCCAAATGTGTTTGAGATTAAAATATTTTTGTTTTTAACATCATACAAATAATGGGTTATAAAGAACACCTCTTGAAATTATGTACTCAGGACCACATTGACCATGAAGTGAGTGATTTTATATTTGTCATACTAGTGTGTATTTATTTTCCTCGATGAAAAGAGAAGGATAAAGACAACTCCAGTAATAATAGTCCTTGAGCCTTGGATTGGTTATTTTATATACTATGGTTAATCGGAAATTGGTTTGGGGGAAAGGATTGTTTATATAGAGAATGCCATATCCTACAGGGTGCATCATCTTGGATTTCATTAGATGAACTACCCTACACATGAATTGGAGTCGGCTGCTATGGCCCATTCTCTAAATTTTTGGAAACACTATCTCTTTGGTAGGATATGTTTTATTTACACAGACCATGAGGGGCTATTATATAACACAACATAGAGGTAACTTCACATGAGATAGAAGATGTAGGCTGAGTACCGGGAAACGTTAATCATTGATATCAAATAATCACTTGGGAAGGGTACTTTCATTGTAGATGGTTATTTATGTAAGACAAAGGCTAATCTGGAGATCACTGAGAGGACTTCAGAGGATTAGTGGCGATTGATGTGATCATTGCTTGACTATAGGATGGATGACTTAGAAGATGATATATCTTTGATTTTACCATTTTATAATTACATATTCTTGTGTGGATTATGTGGATACATGTTAGGAGTTAGAGACTTATTTTTTTTGTCATGATAGAGTAGTAGGCTAGTTGTTACCCAAAACAATGATGGGATTCGGGTCAGAATGATGGGACAGTATTTCATTAGAGTGTTGTAGTCCCTTCTTCCATTAGTGATGAGCTGATGAGGGATTACCATACCTTGAAATAGGTAGTGTATCCTAGAGTGACCAATATTTACAATGAATTCAAGAGGTAGTTCATGTGGTCATGGATGAAGAGATACATTTCTAGTTTCTTCTCCTAATACCTTACCTATTATAGTTTAAATGAAAACCATGAACATATAGGTGGATTTTTAAAGTCAATTATAATACATATATGGAACATTCATCACATCCTGACGGACTTTGTAATTGGATTACATGGATATTTTGGATTCATGAAATAGTCTGTAATGTGCTCCATTTCTTAATGAAGTCTTCTCCCTTCATTACAATCCGGGATACACAATCAGAGGACGAGCAATGAATAATCTCTGTCTGACACATCACACACATTACAAGAGTCCCCATTAACATTGTTTTAGATAGATCTATACATTTTACATATTTAAATTGGTAATTATTTATAGAAATCCATGGGGGGTCTGTTGAGATGGAGTATGGTGTACCATCTACAGACAGATGGAAAGTCCAAGAGGACAATACACATATTGGATGATATTATTCATGATTTTACTCTCGATTTTGGTTTATCAGGGGATGTACATATATCTTGAGTTATGTTCACATATATAATCAAATATCTTTCTTAAATTCAGATGGAACCTTATGTGAATATTTACAAGAGGCCATGTACCTTAATAATGGGTTTTAATGTGGTGGATGATTTAGTTATTTTTCCCTATTATGGTTCAGGAGACCTCTGAGAGAGTGTAGTTGATATGAAAGGTATTCATCACTAGCCAGAATAGGCAGAGAAAAATGATGTTCATTGGAGGGTCCCAAGGGGTATTCTGGGGGATATCAGGTTTACTTGAGAGTGAATCCTCGATATAGGCCCAATAATATGGAAATAATGTCAAGTTAGCACAATTTTTTACCCATTATTATAATTTAGATAATTGGGGTACTAGAATAACTTTTGGACCTCCCATATCACTATAAAATAATTCATGAAATGTATTATGTTTCACATTATTTAATGTACATACCCAACCATACACATGTTGTTGATTGCGAGGATGTTGAGATAGAGAAATATTCAACATACAATGAGAATCCTACGTGGATCATAGATCTAAGCAATAAGGTCATGCGAGGAATGAAAATACCACTAGTCCATATTCACTATAACCATGGACATATCTGAGAAAGAGACATGAGATCATTATTCATATGTTGAATCTGAAGGGATTAAGGTATTCAAGAATGACATATAGAGTTAAATCATGAGAATTAGAAGATGATAGATGGGGGAAAATTTCATATTTTATTTTATACAATTATAATAAAAACCCTCTTTTAAATAATTTTTAATATATAATGTGGGAAAATTTATTTATCACTCAAATAAGATAATAATGTGTTAACCACTATGAATGAGAAAAAATTACCTATCAATACTTTGTAATATTCAAGGAAATATTTTTTTGAGTAAGACAATGAGTTAGGGGAAGATGATGAGGACTGTCAAGAATTTATGATCGGAGAGTATAAATATTATATATATTTGACTATGTGAGGTAATTTTATTCAATATAATTGAATAACTCCAATATAGTGCATCATAAAATACTTTTGAGTCAAAAGTTAGGTCCAGAATGCATTTTTACCATAACTGGGGTATAACATTTATAAGCATCAGACGTTTTGTCAGCTCCCTGATGAGAAAAATCATTATAATATTAAATTATTTATTTGTTCCATTTTTAATTAAAAAATATATTATATATCTGAAATGATACATCATGTAAATAATTTGATACCATTATGGGGTCTAAAAAAGAGTGTTTACCCTTGGCAGGGCATAAAATTCATGTGAAATAGGCATTTGGTCAGGTCAATCATAAATTTATTATTATATAATAATTTTATTAGATAACTAATATAATTATTTTTATTAAATTAATAATTTCATTTAGAAAATTTGTTAGTAATGTTTATCCATATTCTGAAAATCGTAAAAACATTTTTTTTGGTTTAAGGTTCTACTAATTCCATTTGGGAATCTTTTTCACTAAATAAAATCAAAAAAAATTAAAAAGTGGTGATGTAATGAATTAAAATAAAATTTTATATTGAATCATTAATTTAAAATGTGTATTGAATAAAATTTTCATATTTACCCTAAGGGGGTTCTTTTATAGTTTTTTAGCCCTCATTTCATACAGATTGATTACAAATCTTGAGTCTGGGTGATCTCTCTTCATCTTATTTATGACCAGTTGTGCCTGGTTGATGTTATTCTTTTCACAAAAAAGATTTCATCAGGGGAAACCAACCCTCCATACAACCCATTTATTTATTTTTTTATTTATTTAATTTTTTTTAACCCACATCAATTGCTAAAGAAAATATAGTGTTTAAATTTAAAATAAAATGATAATCATAGATTTATCAAAGATAATAACTAAATAAATTATTAAGGGTTAAATATGAAAAATTATCTAACAAAATTATACTCGAATAAAGATTACAAAAGTTTTCCTAAAATAATTTCATTTATTAACAAACGATTCTTATAAATTTTATCAAAAGAGGATTTATCGAAATTATAAATTGGCTAGTAATAGAATAATTTTTCACTAGATAAATTTAATAATTGATGAACTAATAATTGAATTATCAAAGGATAATTTGTAATATAAATATATACACAAATATATATATATATATTAAAAATATAATAAATATGTCACATAACACCTCTACTCTCAAATTAATTTTGGGTTACAAAGTATAGAATGTGTTTTATAATTATTCTTTGGGATAATTTTTATAATTTCATATTTAAAACTAAAATTTTAGTCCATTGATTTTCTTGTAGAGATAAAATATCATCACATTTGATGATTTATTTCCTTGTGAAATAAAATAGATTTTTTTTGTTCTAGGAAACCCTTCAAATATCTTGATCATCTAAATGTTGAAAACTAAAGTCAGCAATTTGTCACCTTGTATGATAATAAAACGATGAACATGTATTTATGAATTTGGAGGTATGAAGTTCATTAATTTATGGAATTCCATTTATAGTTGATTCAGTGCTTATTATGTTTTTTGGTATTTAAATTTATTATTATTAATTTTGTTTTCATGTGAGTGTGTGTAGACCATAAAAAATATTGTGAAACCCAAAGTGATATAAAGGCATATTTTTACATATTTGGTTATGATCACGTAATATCATATCTGCTACTATATACTTGGGTTCATATACAATGACTACTTATGGGATCACCCATTATATGTACTACCATGACTTGTCTGTATTTTGTCGAATTTATGACAGGTGAACTATCGTGAATTATTTATTCATTAGAGGTGGTGAAATCTTGAATGAAACCATAATGAAAATTGAATATACACAGGGTGGGGGTAGGAGGACTCCATGTTGTCATATCGAGGGTGTTCTTGAGGATGTCTTGATGCCCAGTGCCAATGACCACAAGATAGACGAGTTGAGAAGTGTACTATTATTTTTTTGTTAATATGATCAATATGACATGGTCCACTTGAGGGATATATGTGTACATGTATCACATCCATGACACTATATATAGGCTAGTTTTATTCTTCCGAAACATTTAGTTCTCATCTGGTAATGAACCGAAAAAGATATCTCTTTGGGATGTTGAAGCTTTTCAGGTAAACTACCACTCGCTTTGGGATTTTATGTTTAGGTTATTACTTTATTTTTTGGTATCATGGTATGGACATGTATATATGAGTACACATGGTAAAGATAAACTTTTTTAAATTTAATTGAATCATGTACTCACACCATTATCGAGCATTTTGATGCACTTGTAGATTTCATGAATTAAATTATTATGGGAAAGGCCCTTGTGGTAAAGGGAAAATCTAGTGAATCATAGAGATTTTATGGACCAACATGAAAATTAGAGGACATTGTATTTATAAAATTTATCATCCCTTTTATGAATTCTGGATAGGTTATATACACTAGGAGTTACTTTTATATGAATTAAATTTATGTAAATTACATTCAGAACCATTACTATGATTATTTATAGATTTTATTTATTTATTAAAGCTCCAATGACTTGGTATTGATGGTCTATTATCCCCAGGGATGGAAATAGAATATCACTATTATTTGGAAACCACTAGCATACAGGGAGGCACAAAAGACATCATGTGGCATCCCGGATTGGATCTTAAGGTCTATATCAGGATATTAAACATAATTACCACAAAATATGAATGATTATATAAACATTTTATAGTATAATATATTTTGTATACCCCCACACATTTTCAACAAATTAATAGGAATGAAATAGGGGAGACCCCAATAAAAATTATAGGTATCCATTATAAAAATTAGCTTCTAAAAACACTATAAAGTATGGTATGGATTACTTTTATATGTGGATTAATCAAGATATAAATGAATTTATTATTTGATGACACATATTGAAATTATTTTTACAACACTAAACTTCATACATCATGAAGCATCACTTGATTTCAACATTATTCAACCATTAGTATTGCGTCTAGTTTCTTATTATGTTGATTTCACCTTAATTATAACACACAATCAATAATGTGTATGAAAAATTAACCCTAATATTTTCATCCTATGAATTCATCCACATCATTTCAATTATGCACTTGTATTCAACAATATACTCATCTTCTATAAATATAATTTTAATATATATTGTTTCTCATTATTCCATGAAACAAAACATTCACTGATACAAAATACCACTATATGTAGAATCAAAATATCTAACACCATTTTCTCAATATACATTATCATTATCATAAAATTTCAAGGATTCAATGTTATTATATCTCTATCCATTATTGTGATTCTTTTTTTTATTTATGTTGTTTTATTTTTTTTCTAAAAGTTTTTACTTAATTGGAATTAATTGGAGTTAGGAAAAGAGAAAACCTTAAAAAAATTTGTTTTGAAACTACAAAATAATATTAGATACTGATGATCCCTCTTCAAATGATTTAATCCATGGTAATTAATTTTTCATCCTAGGATAGATTAGTCACATGTATTATAACTGCGTAAATAAATATTCATTCCATCCAAAAATTTAAATTTAATCACGAAAATATTGTCCTCATGAGAGAAAAATATATGTGTTACATTATGGATTTTTTGGGAAAATAATAATGTAATTTCCCTATTTTTTATAAATTTTAAAAAATATTCTACTTTAGGTAATAATTCCAACAAATATTTCATCATTATTATCAAAAAAAATTTTATAAATAAAATCAATAAAAATGAGATTTTATGTGTCAAATTCTACGTCCAGTTATTCTTAAATACATTTCATTATTAATATATTTGATTTTATTGATATTTTCTTAAATTTAATACCATTATTAGTTATTTATATATTAGAAATCCATTTTTATCTTCAATACTTGATAACTATCACCATCGATTATTTAACCCTCATATAATTCAATGTATTATGTTACCACATGTTCAACATTTCAATATGATATCCTCATATCATTTTATAAAACCATATTATTCTATTGAGGACATGTAATTAGAGTGATTTAAGTTGATTCAATATCTCTAAATCGGGTAATGGTATCATTATATTATAAAACCTTAAATTTTTTTGTATCCAATGAAATAAAGATGAAATTTGTACCATTATATTTTTCTTATCTTATTGTCCGTATTATAAAAAATCAGTATTATACCAATCCTAATCATATCCTTGTGATATGGATCCAAATCATTTATATCATTCTTATCAATCATATTTTTATCTTTTTCGATTATTTTAACCGAATGATAATGAACAAAAGATTTATGGACGTTATTTGATTGAAAAATAATTATTGAAAATTTATATGCTTGAAAATTTTAAAGGTTCATCATGTTTTTACCACATTGATGATTTCTCCAACAATGTTTCATTTCTCAATTTTCTTTCAATGTATTAAAAAAATTGGACTTTATTTACTCCTAACCGTTATAATAATTATAAATTTCTAAATTATACAATGTTATGATAGACTTCTATATCATCATGAGTTATATCATTCTATCTAACATCACAATCATTTGAAGATTCATCATCAAGGGTCTAAAATTATTTTTCATTTTTTTCTAAAAAAATTACAATAAAATTTTCAAAAACAATCTCATATTTATATTTGGTACCAAAATCAAATTTCACCCAATTTATATGAATTAAATATTATTTAAATAACAATCTCATTAATGATTCGTTAATGATTACAATAAATTTTTATACAACCATGGATTCGAATCAGCCTCATTATTTTTATATCTAGATTCATATAAAACTTTTACTAACATTGTGTATTGTAACGTCCCGATCATCAACAAAGAAACACTACGTTCAATATCATACAACATATGATACAAAAGTATAAATGAACAACTAAATATTATTAATTAAATGTTAATAATATAAAATAGATTTTCAAATGGTGGGAATGAATAGTATAAACTGAATTATGAAAATATGGTTTTCAGATGATTAAATAATGATTCATTTGTTACCATATTTATTATAAATGGAAATAAAAACCAATTGAATATAACGAATATGTTTTTTAAAACATATTTTAAAGAGAATAATTGTGTTGATAAAATCATATCACTCTTCATTCTTTATTTAATTAAAATATATTTTTTTATTCAATTTAATAATTTAAATTTATTTATATGTTTTTTAGATAATTTATAACAATAAATCATACTTTAATTTTCAAAAAAAAAATATGTTTTTTAAAAAAATATAAATTTATAGCCTTATGATGGACAACCATTTTTAAATTTAATTTTTGATAGTTTTATATGTTATATTTGAAAAAAAACATCTTCTTTAGAATTGGGAAAGAAAAATTTACTTTGGTTATGTTTTAGAAATTTTCTGATAAAAATCATTTTTTAATAAATACTAAAAAATACATGATTTTAATTCAAAACTACATTTTCATCTAATTTTTTATATAGTAACACTATAATTTTAACTAGTTTAAATGTTTAGTTGTATTATTTTTTATTATTTAATACAATTTTGGGCATTGGAATTATTTTCACAATTAAATTAGATATAAATGTACTTCAATCATTTTATGGTTATTACGTTTCAAAAAAGATATTTTATAGTTTTTAGAAATGGAATTAAAATTATGATAATTACTAAAAATTCTATGTTATGAATTTAGAAAATTTGATTTCATTTTTGGAATCTAAATCTACAAATTGTTTAAATATATACATTTTAATTTAGGACATTTTGAAGTGTATCCTAACTAATTAATTTTTTTCCAGGGTTAAAGGCTAAATTAAGAAGATATGGTAAGTCATATTTTTTTTAAAAATAAAAACAAACCTAACATGTTTCCTAATCATATTGGATTATTCATAGGCAACAAAAACAATAATTATGCTAAACATTTTCAATTTGGGAGACACTTGGGTCTGATAATGACATTTTATTGTAATTAACTTAATATAATGGAAATTTTAACATAAACATGTATCTTATTAATAAAACAATTTTAATGTGGGTTATATAATTTATATATATTAATATTAATAGCCATTTTAAATACAAAATTATTTCACACATCATTCTTATTTATTTTTAATTTTTAAAAATCAAATAAATAAATTTATTTATGACACAAGGATACTGTAGTGATTACCTTAATAGTGGAAGATTCTAATAAATTATATTGTAAATATTAAAATAAATGTAACTTGAAAATTTTTTTCCATCAAAGATTTTTTTGGATGATTAAGACATTTTATATTTGAGTTAATGTAGTTATTTTTGAAACAATCATGTGTTATAGCTTTACGAAAATTCAATTACCCAATAGTGTCAAAATTGACATAAATTATTTTATAAAACAAATACTATTCTATTAAATTATATAATAGTAAAAAAATTATAATATTTGGCTAAATGATATTTCTAATGTGATAAATTTCATTACTGATCCAGAAGAGTTTCTTTTGGAATTTTATAGTAATTATATTAAACATATAGTGTAAAAATAAAAGAAAACATGAAAACATATAATTTATTTAACAACAGTTTAAAGCCAAAATATAAGGTTGCATTTGTGACCTAAACATGTCGAAAACCTAATGGTTGATCGTATATATACCCATACTCATTTTTTCCCCTAAATATATAATATTTTTTGTTTGTTAATTTAAATATCAATTTATAATAAAACAACATTTCAAGAATATTAAAAATTATCCCTCCACCCTCTTAAAAAGTACACAACATCTTCCCACATATTCACACCCCTAATGATACTTGGATCTCACAAATTGTATTAAAATAAGCGTAAAACATATGTATCTTCACCATATAATCTATAAATTTAGTAGAAAGAAAATCAAGGATTCCTTTTTGGCACCAATGAAAAGGAGTTACTCGATTTATTGGTAACGCCTTATCTCATGCCCAATTCATTTATTTTCCTTATCCAAACCCTAACCTATTTTAATTATATTATTTTAAAAAACATCCTAAATATAGTATGATGTTTTTATGATATTTGTTGACCTAAAATTTCACACACCTCCATCTGTTTTATATAGAATATATTGTTTCTGTGTACAGTGAACTACTGCCTAATGAAAAGATGATTGTTAAACTTTATTATACAACCTCTCGTGATGGAAATTGTTATTAAAATATATTATATATGAAAGAAATTTATATTCTATTTCCTCTTTTAAATTTTTTATTTTAAAAAATCATTTATAATTTCCATCATATGTAAATATGATAATTTCATTTCAGGAAGTGTTGACTACCACCCACTTAATGTGATATGACTCAGTCATTCTATACATGGAAAATATAATGGATGGATTTAATGGAAATGTGTGACAAAAATAAAATATAAATTATAATGGAATTATAATATACCAATGTGTCATTTAGTTTTCCTTTCATTAATGAAATAAATCTAGTGTTCTTGTGCACGTATGGCCTACCGTCTCCTTGAAAGGTGCGTTTAATTTTTTATCTCCAAATGTTATGAAATATTAGAAATACATATATACATGATATATATGATATTTATATCAGTAATAATATTTTTTATATGATTTCATTTTTTCCACATAGAAAATTTACATCAAAACATGTTTATTTGCGACTCAATTACTAAATTTCGACAAAACAACCCATATGAACATAATAGTAAAGTAATTTTTATAGCATGGTAATAGATGATATAAATGGAATAATGATCATGGAAAATGTTATCATGAAGTTATAAATTAATATAATTTTATTATTGAAGAACACAATGATTATATGTGACCTGGAAAAGTAAAAGTAAAGGAATTTCAAAACTCAACTTCCACTCATTGGGTTTGAGGAATACTTTGTTGATTATATTGTGTCATGATTTTATTTTGAAAAAAATTATTTATTTATGTTTTCATATACACTTTCCTTTAAGTGTTTATAATGTTTCTACACATAATCACCCCAATGATAAATTCTTATGACATTTAAGTGAACATTGTAACAGAACTTCTCATCATAACTTTCATTCTATTGGTTAATATTCAACATCATGATTATGACGTGCTATGAATATGTGAGAAATAAAATTTTATATAATATTTTCTATTTATACATGAATTATTTGTATTTATAGTGAATACACATTATCGATCGAATTTTTTAACAAATTGTTCTTTGTAAGGGAAATATTAACTCAATTTTCATTAAATGAGTTAAATATGCATGCCATTGGTTTTTTTTAAATGATTTTATCTGAAAAAACTATATTTTTTACAAGTAATATCCAATTATATTGGGTGTATTTATAGTGGACAAACATAATTATTCCAATGATTTATACTTGATCTAATGATACGATCATTTTTAGGAACATATCTTCAATATTCATTCATTGGGGCATATTTTTATTTATACACAAGCTTATTTTATATGGTGAATAATAAACCCCTTTAAATTTTAATTTCATTCAACAAATTTCATAAAGAATCATTTTCAGTGAAGAATCAATCTAAATAATTGAAAGGAATATTTTGTTAATGTACGTGGTAACAAAGAACACTATTCCTACCATGGTAATTTTTTTTGTATTTGGATTCCCCTATAGGCTGTAATGTTTTTAAAAAGTATAGTATATACAATATTAATTTTTTAGTAATATTGGTTTGTAATATGGTTTTTATACTGGATGAATTATATCAAAATTTTAAATGATGACTTATGATTGCAATTTAGAAATGTTACATTCCTTTTTGCATGATTATCTGTTATAATTATGTTGTGGTTCTTGGGAATTCATTATGTATATGGGTGGTTATATGACAAACTGATGGTGGGTGAGCCGGTGGTGGCATAAAAATGGATTGGGTAACACGAGAGAGATAACCGATAAGTTTACTCCTTCGATATTTGGTTAATAAAGTGTGATAGGTATTCCGAACGTAACTATGAGGGTTACACCCTATGTAGATTTGAAATCTACAATATAATTATGATATAGATGCCACAAGTAACCTTTTTGATTAAATATTACATTTATTTCTATGGAATATTATTATTACATTATGTAGTATTATTAGTTTATATTTTATGGGGAAGAGGTATCGTTTTGTGAAAATGATTCCATGGGTATTATATATTCATGGATTACCAATTTTATTACTTATTTTATATTCCCTAAATTGAATTTAATTATTACATAATGTTTTTGATAATTTTTCTATAGGGTATAGGTATGGGTAAGAGAATATAATAAGTGAAAAATATTTTTATCCTGAAAAAGAAATCATGTTTTGTATAACGGATTTCCACTGGTCGAAAAAAAGGATACTGAGTGTAAATGTCCACAGGTAATGTCTAGGTCTATTATGTATTAATTGTGGAATAATTATTTAAAATATTAAAACATAAAATAAAATAAATGTTAATTCATGACATAACTCAATATTTTATAATGTTTTAGGATGGTGCCTTATAGTTGGTATAATATGATGGCATAGACATCTTTTTCGATGAGGATGTTTTCATAATGGTTAGGGATATCATCATGGGTTTTTAATTTTAGGGTTGATCATAAGCTCAATGTCATAGAAACACATTTGGAGGATTTTTGTTCTGAAATATTAGGAATACTTGTGGTTTTTTAAAATACATTCACCTTTAAAGAAATTATGGGATTAGTAGGACCATAAAAATACATTTTTACTGATACCTAATTTCATTCTATTTGAATATGAGGAAACATAGAATTACATATTAATTGTATGGATTATATATTAGCTTATGTTTTAACATTATTTAATTATAGAACATGATAAGTTTTTTTGTTATAGGAAATTAGTATTAACATATAATATGGAAATTCATGGTTAAAAAATCATGAATGATACTGAATAATTATAAGGGAATTGAATATTAATGATCTATTTTAGGATGTTGAATGCTTAAAACCATTAATTCTATTTTGATGCTGTGATTTATTTGGAGTAGTCGTCCTATTAAGTGTTACTCTTAATTTTTTTATTTGATAATTGTATTTGATAAAGAACTTTCTTTTATTTTGTGGAAATATAATAAATAACCATAAGGGATTATATTATACTTTATAATTATGTAATTATGGGTTATTACTTAGTGAGATACAAATTGAAAGGAATGAGATAAATGAAGGTTTCGGGCGTAGCGGAAGCGCGTGGGTGGATGTTCCCACTTGGCTTTTTTTCATTAGCAATGATCAATCTGGGATCAATACGACAATAAACCCCAGTATCCACGGATCGAATCACAGAAAAAGACAAAGAAGATGGTTTGTCCTGGAACCAAAAACAAGGATCGTTACAGGTTGATTATAATTAATTTAATTAATTATAAAGAAATACCTTTTGGGTGTTCTTTCTTCGTTGATGTTCTCAATCACGTTGTCGATGTGATCCGTTGTTGCGTCACAGAAGCCAAGGGTAGACTCCCTCTAGCAGGGATCCACACGTGTACCTCATATCTTTGGACGTCGCCAAAGGATTCTCCGGGTGCTAGCGTGGAGAAGCCTTTGCATGCGTCGTCCGCCTTAGATCATCTTGATCCGATTGAAGATGATCTCTCTCGGTCTTGAGAGAGTTCTTGGAGGAAGAGGTTCTTTCGTTCTTGAAAGAATTCTCCAGAGATGTTGTGCACAACTATTCTCTTGTGTGTTGGAAAAGAGTTGGGGTTGTGAGGATATTTATAATCGGGTGTGTGGGGTTATAGAGTTATGACAATAAATAAACGCGTTACACATTTTATTTATTTCATCTACTATTATTTAAAACCCCCATGTCGAATAGATAATTCCTTGACATGCACTCACGCTGATTATAATAAATATCATTTAAAAAAATATTATATCCTCAAAATCCCGACTGGAAAAAACTACATGGCATGTAATAAATACACGGCGTGTACTTGTTATTCATTGAAAACTACAAGGTGTGTACATTAAATATACACAGCGTGTATATCTTGTTTTCATTTATTCATTTCCTTTCCAAAATAAAACTACATGGCATTTAATAATAAATACACGGCGTGTACTTTTTTTATTTTATTTTTCTTTCCAAAATAGAACTACATGGCGTGTACTTGTTTTATTTTATTTTTCTTCCATCATTTAAAACAACTTTGGCTTTATTGAATAATTATTAAACCATGTACGGGAATAATCATTATTCAACTTGAGATACTTGGATACACTTAGTGTGTAACCCTCTAGGACTCTTTCTCATTGGAATTAGGCGGGCTTGCCTAAAGTCCAAGATTACTGTCTAACAATGGGTCAAGGCACCCAAGAGAAAGAAGTTGACGCTGCATTGGCGTATCAACTCATACGAACGCTTACTGTGTAATTTAATCACTTTGTCTCGATATATCATCAAGCAGGTTTCATGACAGTGTCATAAACCTATATGCTTGATATGTCATTCTTTGACTACCTAAAATAAACTCGTCGTTTACACCATGGACATGGAATTTAATGTGACAGTTCTATTTCAATCAAAGGGCCAAGATATCAACTTCCAAAAATGGATGGTACAAATCCTTCCTTGACTTATCCATTAATAACATGTCACTCATGACGCACCCAACATACCCTACTTCCCGCCAATTGTCTGTGATACGGTTTTCGTCAGTAAATCTAAGTGCGTGAGTCATAACATGAGTTAATGATAATATTCTAGTCCAAGGACCATTAAACACGCTCGCAGATAGCAATATCAAAGGACACCAAGACATGCGGAATTACTGCTGGCGGGTCTGTTCTCATAATCTCCTATCTTGGAGATTACCAAGTGCGAACTTCATGGGAGAGAGTCTCGTCTTCTTACGAGTACTCGCACATGACAGTTTGTATACTATGTGTCTTATCTTAGTATGTCATCCAACCGCAGAACATTATTTAAGTATATTGTTATAGCATTTCAAGGTTCTCATCATAGAGGGGATCTTCTATGACCATATTAATGCAACAAATATTCCAGGACATTATTATATTATAGTCATGCATAACAATGAACAATATATAATAAGTGAACATTCATGTAATCAAAGTAAAAAACAGTTGGTTATCAGGACACCAACCCTTACAAACACCCACTTGGACTAGAGCCAACTGCATACGACTTTTAGTCCGCTAGATCTCACATGATGATCATGTTTCTGCTGAGTCAAGGCTTTAGTCAATGGGTCCGCCACATTGTCTTCTGTGGAAATACTTCTTACTGCAACTTCACCTATCTGAGAAAAATCCCTCAAGAGATGATACTTCTGAAGTATGTGCTTTTTCCGCTAATGTGACCTTAGATCTTTTTCAAGTGCCACCGCTACAGTATTATCACAATAGAGTGTGATAGGATCTTTACTTATCGGTACAACATCCAACTCTTGGATAAAGTTTCGCATCCATACTGCTTTTTAGCTACCTCAGATGTTGTGATATTCTCTGACTCTGTTGTAGAATCTGCCACCACACTTTGTTTTGAGCTCTTCCAGCTCACTGCACCTCCATTCAAACCGAAGATGTATCCAATCTGTGACTTCATGTCATCTTGATCAATCTGGAAACTAGAATCTACATGTCCTCTGATGACTAGTTTGTCATCTACTTCATAAACCAGGAACATATACTTAGTACGCCTCAGATACTTAAGGATAGACTTTACTGCCATCCAATGGCGATCTCCTGGATCAGCTTGATATATGCCTACCACACTTAATGCATAAGCACCATCTAGCCTCGTACATAGCATATCATACATGACTGACCCAATCGAGGATGCGTAAGGGATCCTTGCAATCCTCTTTCTTTCCTCATGTGTCTGAGGACACATTTTTTTGGAAAGATGAATTCCATGTGACACTGGCAACAATCCCCTCTTGGACTGTTCCATACTGAATCTCTTCAGTATCTCATCAATGTATGTACTTTGAATCAGGCCCAGCATTCTCTTGGATCTATCACGATGGATGTTGATCCCAAGAATATATGCCGCCTCTCCCATGTCTTTCATGGAGAAGCATTTATGCAACCATGCATTAACTGACTGTAAGACATGTTCTTCGTTTCCAATTAGCAATATGTCATCAACATATACTATTAGGAAAACGACTGCACTTCCACTAAAGCTTTTTTAGAGACAAGGCTCACATTAATTCTTAACAAAGAAAAATTCCATAATAGCTTCATCAAAATGAATGTTCCATGACCTTGATTCTTTCTGTAATCCATAAACGAATTTTTACAACTTTCATACCTTGTTGGCATCCTTTGGAGTCACAAACCCTTCAGGTTGTGTCATGTAGACATCTTTCTAGAGGATCCCATTAAGGAAAGCTGTTTTGACATCCATTTTCCAAATTTCATATTCATGGTAAGAAGCAATGGCCAATAGGATTCAGATGGACTTCAGCATTGCAACCGGTGAAAAGGTTTCATCATAGTCAATTCCTTGATGATGTCTAAAACCTTTTGCAACCAGTCATGCCTTTTAGGTGCTGACTTGCCCCTCCATGTCCAGTTTCTTTTTGAATACCCATTTATTACCAATAGGCTTTACATCAACTGGAGGATCTACCAATATCAAGACTCGGTTTTGGTACATGGAATCCATTTCAGAATTCATGGCTTCTTGCCACGTGGAAACTTCTATGCCTTCAACTGCTTCCTTTTAGGTATGAGGATCATCATTGTCAACCAATAATGAGTCACCATCCTCGGTGACAAGAATACCATATCGTTCTGGTTCTCTCACCTCTCCCGTGCTCCTACACAGTTCTTGTGTCTCTGGAACAGATTGTTCTTCCATGGGGCTTTTTGGAATCTGTTCTTGTACCAACTCATGTGTATCTTGAGCCTCGACTTCATCGAAGTCTATCTCGCTCCCACTATCTCTTTTGGAGATGTGCTCCCTCTCAAGGAATATGGCGTGTCTTGCCACTGTAACCTTTTTTTCTGAGGGGTTTTATAGTTAATATCCCCTTGTTTCCTTGGGATATCCTATAAAGATACACTTTGTGCCTCGGGGTGCATGTTTGTTACCTGAAGAGGCCTTAACAAGTGCTTCACTACCCCACACATGTAAATTCGATAACATGGCTTTGCGTCCACTCCATAATTCGTATGTAATACAATTTATCGATTTAGTTGGTACTTGGTTCAGTATGTGCGCTACTATTTGTAATGCATATCCCTAAAAGGATAATGGGAGACTTGCATCACTCATCATTGATCTCACCATGTACAATAGGGTGCGGTTCTTCCTTTCACTTACACCATTCCACTACGGTGTGTAAGGAGGAGTGAGTTGAGATATAATCCCAAACTCCCGTAAGAAATCAATGAAGTCTTCATTAAGATATTCTCCTCCTCTATCTAAGCGGATCTTCTTAATCTTCTTACCAAACTGGTTCTCAACTTCATTCTTTTATTCTTCGAACCGATCAAAAGAATCTGACTTATACCTCATTAAATAGATATATCCAAATCTACTAAAATCATCAGTAAAAGTTATGATCTACGAAAACCCACCCCTTGCTTCAACTGGAAATGGTCCACACACATCCGTGTCAACTAATTCTAGAAGATCTTTATCTCTTTCACCTTTCCCACTAAATGGGGCTTTGGTCATTTTTCCTTGTTGACATGCATGACATACACCAAGTGGTTTTAGTTCAAAAGAATCTAAATACCCATATTGATGTAATTTTGTCAAATGTTTCTCATTGTCATGACCTAGCTGGTGATGCCAAAGTTGGGTGTGGTATGAGTCATGTGAATTAACTTTGTTATCGATTTCTATTACTTGGTTTGTATAGTCTAACACATAAAGTCCGTTATATAAATGTGCCCCACCAAAACAAATTATATCTTTATAAAAGTAGCAACATTCATTTCAAAACTTGAATATGAATCCATCAGTATCTAATTTGGATATTGAAATAATTTTTTTAGTAACATAAGACACATAATAACAACCTTTATAAACCAATACCATCCCAGTAGGCAATGTGAGGTGGTAGTCTCCGACAGCTACAGTAGCGAGTCTGGCTCCGTTGGCTCCTCGTAGATCTACCTCCCCTCGATCAATCTTCCAGAATCTACTTGGTTCCTGTATTTGGATACAGATGTGAGCACCACAAGCAGTATCTAATACCCAATTAGTAGAAATAGATAGATTGCATTCAATAACAAACGCACCTGAAGCTTCCCCTTGCTTCATTGGCTGGGTGCAGTTTTTCTTCCAGTGGGCCTTCTTGCCACATGCGAAACAAACAACATCATGTTCCTTTTCCTCCCCTTTGATCTTCCTTTTCATGGAAGGCCTTGAAGAAGCTTTGGGCTTAATGCTCTTCGCCTTCCCTTTCCTTTTATTCACTATAAGGACAGAAGGATTTTCACGCTTCATGTCATTGTCCACTTGGTGAATAAGGATAAGAAGATCAGATAGAGACTTCTCAATATTGTTCATGTTGAAATTAAAAAAAAAAGTTTGAGAAGCTCTGGGGGAGTGATGCGAGAATGAGATCGGTACCCAGTTCTTCAGGGAGTTTAAACCCTAGAACCTCCAAGCGCTCAATGTAGCCAATGAGCATGACTACATGAGGCCCAGCTGGGGTACCCTCTCCACGATTTCTCTGAAATAGAGCCTTGGATATCTCAAAACTTTCCTGTCTTTCTCTCTCCCGGTATAGACCACGGAGGTGCTCGATCATGCTATAGGAATCCACGTCTTCATGAGACTTCATGAGCTCACTATACATAGATGACAACATCAAACATTGAACGTCAAGAGCGTCGTTCAAATGTTGATCATAGACTACAAAATCTTCATCACTTGCCCCTGGGGCAGGGAAATCAGGAAGTGAGAACTCGAGCACGTAAAACTTTCGTTCATGGCGTATGATAACCCGAAGGTGCCTAAACCATTCCTGAAAGTTACTTCGAGTGAGGATAATGTATTTATCTAGTATTGATCGTAGAGAAAATGTGGTTGATGAGTTTGTCATCATGATTCTACAATTTAAAAGAGCAGATTTATTATTACTTTCTTTATTACATTTTTATGAGAAATAATAAATTTTATTAGTTCTCCCACTATTTTATCAAGTCCCAATGGACCTCACCATTGAACTCGGAATTTCCAGTTGATTTGACATTCTAGTGGAAAGGATCCATAATCCCCTTCGCATAACCCCAACAAGGGTTGGTCAAGTTATTTGAAGGTATTTAGGTAGGCAGGTCTTTGCCAACTGTGAGCTTATAGTTCCTTGATCTGTTGAGTGGACTCCCCAATCCTGAAATCCTGACTTGGATTTCCTCAACTGTTGCCTCCAATATTACATCAAGTCTAGAAAGGGATACTTCTCTTGATGTAATATGGTAAAGTTAACTCGAAACCTGTCATAAGGGATTCCTTTATAAAAGTAAGTGTCCCAACAAGGGTTGGTCAAACACATAGTTTTATTGAGTCTTGCCCTTACTCAAGTAACGGAAGGCTTGGTCTGACATAATATGGTATTTGAGGGATTTTATTCTTTATGCGTATCTTTGAATTATCACATGCTTGTTAATATTAAGTGATACTTGCTTATTTGATTAACCATGTTCCAATAATGTTTACGCATATTCCGGTTTTTATTTTATTCCATCTTTGCATTCTTGTTCATTTTATTAATTATGTGATCACGACAACACATAAATAATAAATAAACCATGCAATAAGACAGAAATAAAATAAGATGGCATGATCATGAGCTTCTATTTGGTAAGCTTATCTAGAGGTTTTGATAAGCTAACTCTGACCTAGGGAAAACACCTTGAACCTGATGGTTCGTGTTTTGCAGCTCCCACCTGTCCACCTTTGTATCTTCTTGTGTTGGTTTCGCCTCAGCTTTGGGATTTGAACTATCTCCTCGGCTTGGGAGATCCTCCATTACATGGGTTTACATTAACAAAACCATGGGCACGCAGGCCCTACAATTTATTGGAAGAAGGCTCGCAGGCCAACAAATTTAAATTAAATAAATTTAAATTAAACCATACACATACAAAGGGTCTTTGGTCTAGATCATGATCATCCATAGTATTCAACGACATTTACGCATATTTAGAATTCAAATTATTTTAATTGTTCTTTTATTTAAGATAATACGCGCTCGAATTCAATTAATTATGATATTATAATTCATTAATTCTTTATCTTAATTCCTTTCTGAATTTCCTTGAGATTCATCTCATCCATATTCCTTGTACGGGTCTTTGTACATTTGGAGGAAACCTGGTGAAATTCCATTTCTAAAAATTACACGACGTGTATTTTATAATTACATGGTGTGTATTTTTCTTTTCACCCTTTATCTAAAGTACACGCCGGGGCTTTGGCGTGTTTTATGTACTTTGGAAATTTTAGAGTACACGGCATGTAGATGAATCATACACGGTGTGTACTTCTTTGTTACGCAGTAACCGGCCTGGCGATCCCGTGTACGCGGTACGCTGCTTATCTTTGTACACGGTTTCACCTGGGTTGGAATGGACTACAGGGCGTGTTGTTCCAACATACACACCCTGTATTCCGTTTTCCACACGCCGTTCTATTCTGGTCAACACGGCGTGATTGGGCAGACTAGTGCCGATTCGTTGAACCTATGTACACAACGTGTAGTTTTAATTACATGCCGTGTAATCCCGTGTTGTACAGACAGAAAGAGCGGCTCCTCTGAATGAGTTCCTCGTTTTTATTTTAATCAAAATTAAAATTAAATGGTCATTTATGTGATATGAATTGAGAAACTAAGGATGAAGAATAGATCTTGTTAATTCAGATTTATAGAACGGTTTATTTCAAATTGAATCAAATATGAATACATAAATTATCAACGAAAATTAAATAACTATAATCAATGTTGTAACCTCCCTGTGATACCATTTGAAGATCCCGGGTGCAGCGGAAGCGCGTGGGTGGATGTGCCCACTTGGCTTTTTTTCATTAGAAATGGTCAATCCGGGATCAATACGACGATAAACGCCAGTTTCCACGGATCAAATCACAGAAAAAGACAAAGAAGATGGTTTGTCCTGGAACCACAAACAAGGATCGTTACAGGTTGATTATAATTAATTTAATTAATTATAAAGAAATACCTTTTCAGTGTTCTTTATTCCTTGATGTTCTCGATCACGTTGTCGATGTGATCCGTCGTTGCGTTGGAGAATCCAAGTGTAGACTCCCTCTAGTGGTGATCCACACGTGTACCTCGTATCTCTAGATGTCGCCAAAGGATTCTCCGGGTGCTAGCGTGGAGAAGACTTTGCATGAATTGTCCGCCTTAGATTGTCTTGATCCGATGGAAGAGGATCTCTCTAGGTCTCGAGAGCGTTCTTGGAGGAAGAGGTTCTTTCGTTCTTGAAAGAATTCTCTAGAGATGTTGTTCACAACGATTCTCTTCTGTGTCGGAAAAGAGTTGGGGTTGTGAGGATATTTATAATCGGGTGTGTGGGGTTATAGAGTTATGACAATAAATAAACGCATTACACATTTTATTTATTTCATTGAATCTTATTTAAAACCCCCATGTCGAATAGATAATTCCTTGACATGCGCCCTGCTGAATATAATAAATATCATTTAAAACTATATTATATCCTCAAAATCCCGACTGGAAAAACTACACGGCGTGTAATAAATACACGACATGTACTTGTTTTTCATTGAAAACAACACGGCGTGTACATTAAATATACACGGCGTGTATATCTTGTTTTCATTTATTCATTTCCTTTCCAAAATAAAACTACACGGCGTGTAATAATAAATACACAGCGTGTACTTGTTTTATTTTATTTTTCTTTCGAAAATAAAACTACACGGCGTGTAATAATAAATACACGACGTGTACTTGTTTTATTTTATTTTTCTTCCATCATTTAAAACAACTTAGACTTCCTTGAGTAATTATTAAACCACGTACGGGAATAAACTTTATTCAACTTGAGATACTTGGTTCACTTAGTGTGTTACCCTCTAGGCCTCTTTCTCATTGGCATTAGGCGGGCTTGCCTAAAGTCCAAGATTACTATCTAGCAACGGGTCAAGGCACCCAAGAGAAAGAAGTTGACTCCGCATTGACATATCACCTCATAAGAATGCTTAATGTGTAACTTAATCTATTTGTCTCAATATATCATCAAGCAGGTTTCATGGCAGTGTCATAAACCTATATGCTCGATATCTCGCTCTTTGACTACCTGAAATAAACTCATCGTTTACACCATGGCCATGGAATTTAATGTGGCCATGTCACTTGTGACGCACCCAACGTACCCAACTTCCCGCCAACTATCTGCGTGACGGTTTTCGTCAGTAAATCTAAGTGTGTGAGTCATGACATTAGTAAATGATAATCTTCCAGTCGAAGGACCATTACACACGCTCGCAAATAGCAATATCCGATAACACCAAGACATGTAGAATTAATAATGGCAGGTCTGTTCTCATAATCTTCTATCTTGTAGATTACCAAGTGCGAACTCTATGAGAGAGAGTCTCGTCTTCTTACGAGTACTCGCACATGACGGTCTGTATACTATGTTTCCTATCATAGTATGTCATCCAACTGCAGATCTTTATTTAAGAATATTGTTATAGCATTTCAACTTTCTCATCATAGCAGAGATCTGATATGACCTTATTAATGCAACAAATATTCCAAGACATTATTATATTATAGTCATGCAGAACAATGAACAATATATAATAAGTGAACATTCATGTAATCAAAGTACAAAACATTTGGTTCTCAGGACAGGAAACATTACAATAAACATTGAGGTTAAAATATGTTATGGTTATATCAGTGTATTTTATTTCATTTGGTGAATTTTAAAATAATTATATAGTTTTTGAAAAAGGACAACACACAGACTATTTGAAAACCCATCATGACAGACAAGTCTACAAGAATTAAATGTAAAATCGAAGTGGGACAAAGATTTATCACATACCAATATCCTAGGTGAAGTCCCTGGTTAGTATGACATATTTTTTTATTTATATGATTATATGGATTAAGAATATGTTGATTAAGGGAACATATGTTTTATCAAATGGATATCATAATTATATGAAAATGATTTGGTAATTAACTGATAAATGTTATATTGGAATAAGTTTTATATTTTTGGGAACAGTATATGCCTTTAGAAAATAGAATACTGTGGGGTTTAATTTGAGGAGTAACTATTATATTTTATTCTGTAAAAATCTATGTTTTTATTTTTTACATATTGGGATATGAGTTATATATGGATATTATTAACCTATCATAGAGAATATGTTATTTGGATAATTAAATATATATATATATAAGACATCAGAAGTAGTTGATATTTTATAGATAAATTTTAAGATTAATTATGGAATACTATGTCACATAATCCAACCTAATTTTTAGATGTAATCATAGTTTGGATTATTTTGATGAATTTTAAGGAACATTGATTGTTTAATGGTCTATTTAGTACTTTGTTATTACTATTGAATTTTAGAGATTAAATAAAGTCCTTCCCCCTATAAAAGATTATTCTTTTGTGGGATTATCTAATCTTTTACTAACCATTTTTGGTTTGGTTAAATTATAAAGATAGGAAAAACAAACGATTCAATACTAATGGATTATGTGATTCTCTATAATTTTATTCTAGTCCTTTAGTAGTAACCATGTATTCTTTAATAGTAATTGATTTTGTAAAAAGATATGTTTGTGGTGTATTTCGATCAATGTATGAAATTCTAAAAGTCGTGTTAGTATATTTTCCTATGTAATTATTATATGTATTAAAATAATTACTCATCTTTATAAATTGAATCTTAAATAAAAAATGTTTTCATTTTACATTTTACCACTATAAAATCAAAGACTATTAAACCCATCATAAGATTATAGTTCAATGCTTGTTTACATTCTCCTCATATAATTTTCTATAACTCTAAATAAGAACATAACACTTAATTTTTCATCAATATACAGGTTTTCATATTTGGTACCTCAGTATGTGTTATCTCCAGTGACCTTTGTACTTCTGTTTTTTTATTTTAGTGTCATTGTTTTATTAACCATTTTTTATGTGGAATTGAAACAAAGGTATTTGGAAAGGTAAAACCCTAATTTCCAACCCCAAATTGAAATAGAAAGGGAATAATTTATGAAATGGTGGTGTATTTAACATCCTACATTTTATGAATTAAAAAGTATATTTAATAACGTACATCATATTCTATATTGAGCTTAAACAAATGAGTAAATTTTAAAATTAAAATGTTACCACTATAACCTAGCCAATGGAATGGTGGGAATGAATAATATAAACTAAATTACAAAAATATGGTTCATACATGTTTAAATAATGATTAATTGGTTAAATATTTTATTATTAATGAAAATAAAAACTGATTAAATATAAATGATTGTTTTTTTAAACCAATTTAAAAGAGATTAATTGTTTTATTAAAATCATATCAAAATATATGTATATTTTTTTATCAAAATATATTTTATTTCTTAAATTTATTGTCGTAAATTCATCATTATATATATTCTAGATATGATATAAAAACAAATACTATTTTTTTGATAAAATAAGTATTTTTTTAAAAAAAAGTAGTTTTACCATCTTTTGATTGAAATCCCTTTCCGAATAATAATTATGACACATTTATAGGTTATATTTGAAAAAATAATATTTTTTTAGAAACGAGAAATAAAATTATAATTTAGATGAATTGTTGAATTTTTATATCAAAATACATTTTTCAATTATTAATAAAAAAATACAGAATTTTATTTCAAAATTGCATTACTGTCCATTTTTATATATTTTTAGGTTATCATTTAAATGGATTTGATGTGTAATTAGATTATTTTTGTTCAATTTAATACAATTTTTCTCATCAGATGTAATTCCACATTGATACTATCTATACAACCACATCATTCTTTTGATGATTATCACTTTTTTAAAAAACTTTTTTTATTATTTTGAAATTTGGAATAATTTTTTTATTAATTACTGCAACTTCATTGATTAGAATTTGTAAAAATTGATTCCATATTTGGAATAAGAATTTATAAATTGTTTAAATAGGTAACTTTTATTTTTTGGACATTATGATTAGTATCTTCAGTAAATATTTTTAATTCCCACGATTAAAGGGTAAATATGGCGAATAATGGTAAAAATTATAAGAATATAAGACATCCCAAAAACGTTTCCTAATCATATTTTATGATTCTTAGAAAAAAATAATAAATCCTTAAGCGGAAACATTGAAATTTGGTAACCACATGGGTGTGAAAATTAAATATTATAATAATTATTTCAAATTAAAGGGAAATATAACATAAAAATGTATTATTTACATAAAACAATTTTACAGTGGGGTTATATAATAGATATCATTGAATACATATAGAAATTATAAATCTAATTTTTTTTCCTACATCAGGATATTTTAATAATAATTTTCAGACAAGAAAGAAATAAATTTATTTATGACACAATGATGATGTATTGATTATCTTATTAATGAAAGGTTAAAATAAATGATATTATAAATATTAAGAAAATATAATTTGAAAATATTATCTGCTATTTTTATGGATTATTATGAAATATTAAATTTTAGTTAATGTATTTTGTTTTAACCAATGAAGATGTTTTTGGTCAAAAAAATCAGTTACTAAATATCGTCAAAATTGTCATAAATGAGTTCATAAAACAAATAATTTTTTATTAAATGATATAATAGTAATAAAAATCTATGATTCACTAAAATATATAATATAATGTTTAAAATTTCATTAGTTATCCACATGAGGTTTTATTGTTATTTTATATTAACTATATTAACCATGTAGTGTTAAAATACAAGAAGATATGGTAAGAGTTAATTAATTTAACTACGGGTTAAATCCAAAAGATAAGGATAAATTTGTGAACTAAACATTTTTCAACCCAATTGGTTTATATTATTTATACCCATCCTCATCTAGTATTTAAAATATATCACAGTTGAGATTTAATTTTTTGGAAATTAATTTATAATAAAATTATATTTCAAAACATTCCTAAAGTGACCCCTCTCCCTCTTACAATATGAAACAACCTCTACCCACATACTCACACCACTCAAGACCCTTGGACCACCCATATTATACTCAAATAATATCCCAACATCAGTTAATTCCTCCTAAAATATTTAGCTTTGGCCAAAGTCACTTGAAGGAATCATTTTGGCACAAATTGAAATGAGTTTCCTAATATAAAGGTAACAACTTTTGTCAAGATCCTTTCATTTATTTTTATTATCCAACCCCATAACTTATTTGTAGTTCTGTATAATATATCAAAACTAGTATACTAAATATAATAGTATTTTTATGATAATTTTGTCTTCTACTAATACACACACCTCCATCTAATTGATATAGATCATATTTCTTTTGTTTACAACAAAATACTACCTAATGAAATGATAATTATTCAATTTTCTCATACCACCTCTGATGGTGGCCACTATTATTGAACATTATTTATATATGGAAAACATTTTTGTAGTATCTATTCATTTATATTTTTTATTTACCTAATACCATTATTCTTTCTATATTGTGTAAATATGATAATTCCATATGTTGAAGTGTGGACTACCACCCCTCAGAGTGAAATGACTCATTCTTAAAATACATGGAAAGAATAAAAGATATATTTAATGAACATATATAATATATATTTTATATATTTTATACTATAATTATAATATACCTATTTACCATTTAGTTTTCATTACATTAATGAAGATAGGGTAACATTTCATCTTTCATACGACCTACTGTTTCCATGAACAATGCATTTCAATTAGTATCTCCAAATGTTATGGACAATTATAAATAAATATATATTGGATGTATATGAAATATAAATCATTAATAATATTCTAGAGATTATTCAATTTTGACTTAATTAACAATTTACATCAATCAATTTTCATTTTTGGATCATCTATAGATTATATAAAAAACGAATAATATGAACATAATATTTATATAAATTTTAAAACATAGAAATATGGGATATAAAACTAATAATAAAATAGAAAATTTTACGCAATAAAAATTAAATTCACCTATGTTTTTTATTCAATAACATAATGATTTTATGTTATGAGTCGAACCGGCGGTATGGAAATATATAAACTCAATTTACACTCATTTGGTTTTACATATACTTCATTGATTATATTATTCCAATATTATCTGTGGAAACATAGTTTATTTTTTATGTTTAAATTTTCACTTTCCTTGGTTTTTATATACTATTTCTACACATAATAAACCAATCGATAAATTTATACATTATTAATAAAATATTTGAAAGGGAATTTGTTAACCTAATTCCCATTCTCTGGGTTAGTCATTTACATCAAGATTATCCCATTCAATGATTATATGAGAAATAACTTTTTATATCCATTATTGATTTAATAATTTATCTTTGTTTATTTATATTGAATACATATAATAGATCTATTATATTAATGAAATGATATTTGTAAGGTAAATCAAAACTCAATTTCTATTCATTGAGTTAAAATCTTTATCATTGGTTGTTTTCTTCCATGAATATCTGTCAAGGACATTTTATTTTATTACACATTTTATCCAATTATATTGGGTGTATTTATATCTATCACACATAATTATTTCATTTATTTATCCTTGATCTAATGATATGATATATGTAAGATATTATGTCTCAATCTCTATTCATTAGGGAATATTTTGATTAATACATGACCTTCTTTTATACGGTGTATAATAAACCCCTTCAACTATTAATTTCATTCAATAGTTTTCAAAAATAATATTTTTCTACAATGTTCTTTGCTAAATGAAAAAACATAATTTTTTACCATATTTGGTGACAATGAAAATTTCATCCACAATGCCCTTTTTTTGGTATTTTTCTTCATTTAAAATATGTAATGTATTTTAAATGAAATGTAAATACCATATTCCATTATTATTTATTTCGGTATTAAAAATGGGTTTTCCGAATGTATTTATTATATTCTTTTTGGAAATGATGTCTTTTGATCGTGATGTGGAAATGTTATTTTTCATTTATTAATGTATTTGTATTATTATAAGGTTATTGTTCCAGGTAATTGATTAAATATACATGTGGTTTTGTGATAAATCTAAGGTGGGTGAAACCCTAAAAGCTCTCAAATGCATTGGGTGACATGATGGATGTAAATGATAAAGATTCTCCTATGATATTTTGGGTTTATATTATGATAGAAATTCAACACATAAAAAAATGGTTACTCTTTTTTTAGATATGAAATCTTCAATGTATGTATGATATGGTTTCCATAAGTTAACTTGAAGTTTTATGAAATATATGATTCTTTTAGGTATATTACGACTAAATGATGTCAGCTAAGTAGTTTATGTAATATGGTTGAAAATTAAGAATTAGTGAAATTGTTTTCATGGGGGTAAAATATCCATAGACTTAAAGTTTTATTTAATAATTTATAATCCTTACTGAGCTTTTTTTCTTATACCATGTTTTTGAAATATTTTCCAAAATTAATAAGGATGGGTAAGAGAAACGAATATTCAAAGAAGATTATTATCATGAAAAATAAACTATGGTTTGTCTGAAGGGTTTCCTTTGATGGAAAAAGTAGATACTGAATGTAACTATCCCCGTGTAATGTCTGGGTTTATTATATAATAGTTGTGGCCAAATTATCTAAAATATAATCCTAATGTGATCCTCAATGTGAATTATTTACGCAACTTAATATTATTTAATTTTCATGGATGGGTCATTATATGTGTTGGAAAATTTATATTAATTACTCACTAAATGAAAGTTATATCAAATATGGAATATCTAAAAATTAATTTTTATGCGTCATCATCCAATAAATATAGTCTACATGTATACTATAATCCAAATATAATACCTACAAACTTCATTTTTGTTGATGTTTAAAAAGTACAATATTCACATAATTTATCATTATTTTGACAACATAGAAAAAAAAAATATTGTATTTGAAATCATTAGTGGCTTAAAATATTTTATTAAAATACCATACATGATTCATATTAGTCCTAAATTTGATTATGATTTTATCAAGAGATTATTATTTACTCAACACAAAATAAAAATAATTTTATATGAGTAAAATCATAAATAAAATTCATGAAATAATTTTCTTCATTTATTAATTTAATTCACCAGTCTCTTTATATTAAATTATAATAACTCAATTGGATCCCTTCGATCATTCTCTAAAACATATTTTCACTGTTCACCAATTTTAACTAATTAAATGTAAAACATATTATTATTATTTCACATTGTATAATTTCATGGTATAGAATAGTATAATTAATGAAAATATTCAAAATATTAATTAACATTATATGGGTTTTCCTCTTTGAAATTTCATATTATCCACAATTATATTCTTCAAAAATGAGCTTTTATCTGTAGAAACCCAGAATAAGTTTCATTTTGTTCACTACAACTCAATATATGTTTTTATTTATTAAAAAGCATGACACATTTATTCTTATAAAATATCAGTACACAACCATTGTTACTATGTATTAAATCATTTTGAATATTGTCCATCAAACCATTAATAAGGAAATAATCAATGAATTCCTTCTTACAAATCATAGTTTACCAAACTCCTTACTCATTATGTGATCCATCGTTTTATAAAAAGATAACCCCTCCACCCACCAATGAATTTAGTTGAATATATTATTTCAAAAAACATTATTGATAAAATAAATATATCTATTATCTACAACATATATCCATTTTTTACATTATATAACACTTAAAAAAACATTTACATTTAAATATTATTCTATATATTGATAGATGATTAATTTTTTTCATTAGATACTATTTTAATAATTTAATACATTTATTATTAGTCTGTCTAGGTTGATCAGACCACCCCCAAGACTCAGCAAATGTATTAATGTGATATTCCAGTTTATTTATCATGTATAATATTTCTTAGTTTGTCTCTAAGAAATTTATAATTACTCTTCCTTGATGCCTTTCTTATATTGGAATGGGGATGTGACCAAATATTACTACCTACATAACATTTTTTCCAATACACTGCATAAAAAATAAATATTCTTTAAATTTAAAATCATTAATAGTGTAAAATATTTGCATCAATAGTTTCTTATTTTGTTTCTCATGATTTTGATACCTAATAATATTTTTCCAAATTCAAATTCTTATGATCATTCTCAATTTCCTTGAAATTTCTTTTAATCGTAGAATTTTTAAACATATCAATCCATAAAAAATTTATATTTTAATTTTTAATTTAATTTCTAATAAAAATAGTAGGAGGATATTAAATTTTAAATTATTTAATCACATTTTTCATTCCCATTTCAATATATACCTTATTTTAAATGATTCCCAATAGTCAAATAGTTATTCTCGGCACCATGAGATAGTCATTGAGATTCATAATAAAGTTTGTAAAATTATAGACATTATTTGTGAATATAAAATATTTTTTCTCTAAAAATATTATTGAATATTACAATTCCTTACAAGTAATGACTACATTCGATAAGGTAAAAAATATGGAACACAGATTGTAATCTAATAATGAAATATCATAATTTAAATATAAACATTATAAAATATTTTTAAATTTAAAAATTATTAATAGCATGAACAATATATTCATTTATATATATATATATAATGGTTCTAATCAATAAAAATATTTAAAAAATTTCGAATAATCAGCCTTTTTTTGTAAATCCTTTTTATTCATCGAAAATATGTTGTCATCAATAGGGTTTTCATTAAATTTTTTTATTCTATATTATAAATATCATATAGAAATTATAATTATTTTGTTATTAAATAAGTATAATTTTTGAAATCATCAGACCAACATAATCATTGGTTGAGATATTGGTAATTTTTTCAAAGTTTAACTATTTATTGAATAGTGAAAATTACCGATTTATATTGAAAATTGTATTTTATTTTAGATAATGTATAAATTGGAATTATTTTTGGGATTAAATTTAAAATTAAATTAGTTATTTTTTATATATATTAATCCAATGTCGTGGTTTTAATTGGGTTTTATACATTGATTTAGAACAAATAAATTATAATATTATTGGTGTAGTTTTCCTAAAATCTATTTTCCATCACAATTTCCTAGATTAATATCAATGAATATTCATACTCTTTAAGGTTATTATTTTTGAAAAGTCTTTTCAAAATTTATCATCTTTGGGAAAAAAGTTGGTAAACATAAATGATTTAATTTTATTCCATATGAATAGTCACCATAGTATTTTTTATTACCATGGTAAAGGGTTTATCCGGTTATTAATGAAAACATAATACGATAATGTAAATAAAATGACCCTTACGAATGAATAAATTTTATTTAATTACTAAATTTCATCGATAGTCATCCAATATTTTTTAAAATGCATTTATTTCCACTATGATTTCATTATAATCATTATAATGTCTTTTATAATGTAAGTTAAAAAAATTAATACTCTTATTTTTAATAAAAATATTTTTTTAACAGGGGGATCAAGAAAATATATTTTTTGTTATAAATAACATTATTAAATATGAATGGTCTTAATTTATCATGATAAAAAAAATTTGTTTCTTTGAAGAAATATTAATCTTAAATACTTAAAAATTATGTCATAGATATTTTTCAATTAATTGAAATAAAAAATAAATTATTTCAAAAAAATGCAAATAAATATAATATAAATCAAATATTGAGAGAAATGGTTTTATAGGTAAATATAATATGATTTAGGTGTAGTAATATATTATTTAGATTTTTGTTTGTAGTCTTGATATTATTAATGTACAAGTATTGAACAGTTTATAAAATTTGCAGTAATGATAAAATATATAAAATAATATTTTATTAAATGAAATAAAATTCATAAATAATCTTATATTGAGAAAATTGTTGAGGATGTGGCTTATCATATTATAAATGGAACATTTATGTGCATTATTTCCATTTATAGTTACTATTTTAACCCACTAAGAGTAAAGATAATTATTTTCACAATAACCGTGAAAGGGGTTAATGAGGGATTAAAAACATAAGATAAGGCCACTCACATAGTAAACATCATCTATTTTCTTTTAAAAATTTATGAAAATACTAAAACTATCATATAAATTAATAATTTTTTATTTATTTTTATTTGAAATATTATTTATATTAATATAATAGTTATTGAAGTTCTAATAGTTACATGGCCCTCTATTATAAAAGGAAATATCTTATTCTCTTTAATTCATCATTAAAAACCTAATTGGTTCAACAAATATCATCTAAAATCCCTTAATTACATCCATAACTACATTTTAGAGGCCATATTTGGGGTATACATGTTTTATTAGTGGTCTCAATGTGTAATGCAAAGGTCTTTGTACGAAGAAGATATATCATTCATCACTGAGAATCCCCATCATATACATTCACTCAACTGCTTAAAATATTCCTTAGAAATCTTTTATATAAAAACATCTAAATCACTATTATAATTTTACAATCATATTTGAATTTCATAACATATATCCATGTCCATTCTATATCATATGGGAAATGAATTCACTATTCATGTGTATAGCAGACTACCGCCTCACAATCCAATGTTATTATTTTTCCTGAAAAACCTCTCACATATGGTTATAATGATGTATTAAATTCAAATATATGATATTTATTACATGTTTTTCATTCTATAAACTTTTATCATTTAATTTATTATTTTTCCAATCATGGAAAAATGATAATGTCTGTTAGGCGGAGAAAAAGGGAGTGATGGCAAGAGGGGGGGTGAATTGCCTTTTAAAAAATGATAATCAAATTAAAATCAAAGTAAAAGAATGCAGCGGAAATAAATGAGGCAAGACACAAAATTGATAACGGAGTTCGGCCTAAAACTCGGCCTACGTCTCCGCTCCCAACTCAACCGTTGAGAGATTTACTACCGCTTGCTTTTCAATGGTTATAGCAAGAAACCCACTAGCCTTTTTACAGGTGAAGGCTAGCTCACCTATTACAGCTTGCTTTTTAATGGTTTGAGCAAGAAACCCACTAGCCTTTTTAACGGGTGAAGGCTAGCTCACCGATGACTCAAGCCTTTTAAAAGGAAAGGCTTGACTAACCTCTTCACACCTTAAAGGTGGTGTGAAAACCCAAATAAAGAGAGAAATGAAAGAGATGGGGGTTTGTAGGTACAAACCCAAAATGATGCTCAAAATAAATAAAACAATGAAAAACCGTATTTGGAAGTCTTGGGCGCCGAAGGATTGATTGATGTTGATGGAGGGCGCTCCCAAGATTCTTTGGTGGAGTTCCTTGGATGTGGAATTGAGTTGGAGCTATTGGGGTTCCCTTGGAGGAAGTCCGCCGGAGGTTCGCCAAATGATGGAAAATGTGTCCGTTGGCTTCACAATTGTTCCGACGATGTTCCGGGGCTTCAAGGTCCTTTATTTATAGAGGGGGAACCCTCATATGGCCTTTGGAGGTCTTCGGAGCCGTTGGAAAGGGCTTCGGAGCCGTTGGAGGCCAAGTGGACCAGCCTGGTCAAAGGCCCAACGGCTAGTTTGACTGGCTCTACCGACTGACCGGTACAGAGCCACCGGTTGGCCGATGTGTGCAAAAAGGAGAGGCCTTCGGGCTCATGCTCCACCGGCTGGCCTGTGCTGAGGCCACCGGTTGGCCGGTGGTGAGGCAGTAGCTTCCTCTTCTGTGCAGGTGGCACCGGCTGACCGGTGCTGAGGCCACCGGTTGGCCGGTGAAGAGGCAGTAGCAAGCTCTTCATTCTGGGTTCCACCGGCTGGCCGGTGCTGAGGCCACCGGTTGGCCGGTGCTGAGGCAGTGGCTCAGCCTTCTGTCCAGGGTCAATCGGCTGGCCGGTGGTGAAGCCACCGGTTGGCCGGTGGACTGAATTTCAGTCCATTTTGGCTTTTTGCCTTCTTGCTTACTTGGCCCAATACCTTGGCCACTTGAAATCATGCCTATCAACCAAAAACACTTAAAACAATATTAGATAAATAATAGAGTGATTGTGATCATGAAAATAAAACCTTGAGGGGTACGAGAGGTACAACAATCTCCCCCTATTTTGATGATCAAAATCACCAAAACAAACAATGTAAAAACTGAAATGAAAGGCATGATTTAAAAGATTTTTCCCCCAATCAATCAAGAATTTCTCCCCCTTTGTGATTATCAAAATAGCACGGGGCATAAAACTTGATTGAGGGATTTGATGAAAAACGAGATTTTAAACCAATTGAAATTTTTGAAAATTGAATTGAAAGTTTTGAATCAAAAATTTGAAATGAAAGTTTTGAATGAAAAAATTGAATAACAGTTTGAATTGAAAGTTTTGAAATGAAAAATTGAATAACAGTTTGAATTGAAAGTTTTGAAATGAAAAATTTAATAGAAAATTTTGAATTGAAAAATTCGATACCAAGTGTTGAAATTGAATGTTTGAATTGAAAGTTTCTAAGAAAACTGAAATGAAAATTGATTTGAAAAAAAAATTGAATTGCAGAGACTTAAACAATTCTAACTCCCCCTAAATAAATACAACAAATCACTGGGGAGAGGTTTTTGAAACCGAAAAATTTTTTGGCCCGGAGAGACTCGCTAGAAGGGATTTTTCAATCCATACTTGTCTAGTGGTGGGTCTTCTCATATAAAATTCATCGTTAAAGAAAATACTTTTGGGCCTACCATACCGGTCATTTTTGTAATCGCACTCATAAATTAAGTGCCCGGGTTTTTTGCAATAATTACAAAATTTAAATTGAGAGCTCCCCCTTACAAAAATCGTAGGTGCATTGGAAGAAAAAGCTTGCTTGGAATAGCCAAGCCCTCGGGTGGTTCTAGAAATGCGTTGATAACCAAGCAAATTGTTCAAATTTTGTTCCCCTTGGGTGAACTTGGCAAGAGATTCCTTTAAATCTTTGATGGTTGATTCTTATGGAATCAACATCCGGATGGTTTTGGATTTTGAGGGACAACTCTTCCTTCTCTTTGAGAAGTTGTTCTATTTCGGAAGAGAGTTTTTTTAAATTCTTTTTTAAAGAAACAAATTTGGAAGAAAGTTCGTGAAAACCTTCCTCCAATTGATCTCTAGCAAGTTGGAGTTCCTCATAAGACATGTGATTTAAAGAATTTGAAGAACTAGAGGATGAGGAGTCGGAAGATGTTACCTCATGGAATTCCATTAGGTATTTGTTACCGTTGTCGCTTGAGGAGGAGGAGGAGGATGAGGAGCTATCACTCCATGTGGCTTTGAATGCCTTATTCTTCTCCTTTTTCTTGGCCTTTTTCTTGTTGAGTGGGCAATCGGGCTTGTAATGGCCTTTCTTGCCACACCCGTAACATTTTACCTTGGGCTCGGATTTTTCGTTGGTTTGAGCCTTGCGGGATTTGCGAGATTTCTTCTTTTTGTGCTTCTTCATGAACTTGTGCATTTTGCGGGAAAGGTTCTCCATTTCGGAATCGCCGCTTGAAGAGGAAGAAGATGAGGAGGAGGATGAACTTTCTTCTTTTTGTACCTTGAAGGCGATGTTCTTTGGAGTTTTGATCGGTTTGCCTTCTTTTTCAGCTTGCCTCCTCATGGTGATCTCATAAGTCATGAGGGATCCGATGAGCTCTTCGACCGGCATATTCTTGATGTCCTTTGCTTCTTGGATTGCCGTTACCTTCGGAGCCCATGAGCTTGGTAGGATCCATAGGATCTTCTTGACCACGGTTTCTGCAGAAATATTATCTCCAAGAGATTTTCTACCATTGAAAACATCAGTAAAACGAGTAAACATTTCAGAAATAGATTCGGATGGATGCATGGAAAATGACTCAAAATCTTGACGATACATGTCCAATCGAGTATCCTTCACTTTGTTGGTCCCCTCATGGGTAACCTCCAAAAGTTTCCAGATTTCATGTGAGGAGGTGCATGTGGAAACTCGATTGAACTCATTACGATCAAGGCCGTAATGTAGAGCGTTCATGGCTTTGCCATCAAGCTCGAAATTTTTTATATCGGTTTGAGTCCATTTGGATTCATCGGGGGAAAAGAGAGTGTAACCTTGCATGACAATTTTATAAATGGGATATCCAATACTTCTAAGAAAAGCGGTCATGCGGGTTTTCCAATATGTATAGTCGATTCCATCAAAGAATGGAGCACGACTCAAAGAAAAGCCTTCGGGGGCGAAAGAGGTGGATGCCATCACAATGGATCTTTGATTTGAAACCGGTTAAGGTATTACTCAAATTTTGCCTCTGATACCAATTGTTAGGCGGAGAAAAAGGGAGTGATGGCAAGAGGGGGGGTGAATTGCCTTTTAAAAAATGATTAACAAATTAAAATCAAAGTAAAAGAATGCAGCGGAAATAAATGAGGCAAGACACAAAATTGATAACGGAGTTCGGCCTAAAACTCGGCCTACGTCTCCGCTCCCAACTCAACCGTTGAGAGATTTACTACCGCTTGCTTTTCAATGGTTGTAGCAAGAAACCCACTGGCCTTTTTACAGGTGAAGGCTAGCTCACCTATTACAGCTTGCTTTTTAATGGTTTGAGCAAGAAACCCACTAGCCTTTTTAACGGGTGAAGGCTAGCTCACCGATGACTCAAGCCTTTTAAAAGGAAAGGCTTGACTAACATCTTCACACCTTAAAGGTGGTGTGAAAACCCAAATGAAGAGAGAAATGAAAGAGATGGGGGTTTTAGGTACAAACCCAAAATGATGCTCAAAATAAATAAAACAATGAAAAACCGTATTTGGAAGTCTTGGGCGCCGGAGGATTGATTGAAGTTGATGGAGGGCGCTCCCAAGCTTCTTTGGTGGAGCTCCTTGGATGTGGAATTGAGTTGGATCTATTGGGGTTCCCTTAGAGGAAGTCCGCCGGAGGTTCGCCAAATGATGGAAAATGTGTCCGTTGGCTTCACAATTGTTCCGACGATGTTTCTGGGCTTCAAGGTCCTTTATTTATAGAGGGGGGACCCTCATATGGCCTTTGGAGGTCTTCGGAGCCATTGGAAAGGGCTTCGGAGCCGTTGGAGGCCAAGTGGACCAGCCTGGTCAAAGGCCCAACGTCTAGTTTGACTGGCTCTACCGGCTGACCGGTACAGAGCCACCGGTTGGCCGGTGTGTGCAAAAAGGAGAGGCCTTCGGGCTCATGATCCACCGGCTGGCCGGTGCTGAGGCCACCGGTTGGCCGGTGGTGAGGCAATAGCTTCCTCTTCTGTGCAGGTGCCACCGGCTGACCGGTGCTGAGGCCACCGGTTGGCCGGTGAAGAGGCAGTAGCAAGCTCTTCTTTCTGGGTGCCACCGGCTGGCCGGTGCTGAGGCCACCGGTTGGCCGGTGCTGAGGCAGTGGCTCAGCCTTCTGTCCAGGGTCCATCGGCTGGCCGGTGGTGAAGCCACCGGTTGGCCGGTGGACTGAATTTCAGTCCATTTTGGCTTTTTGCCTTCTTTCTTACTTGGCCCAATACCTTGGCCACTTGAAATCATGCCTATCAACCAAAAACACTTAAAACAATTTTAGATAAATAATAGAGTGATTGTGATCATGAAAATAAAACCTTGAGGGGTACGAGAGGTACAACAATGTCATTCATGCATATGTGTGGACTACCACCTCTACAAAGTGACATGATACATTTTTTGGAATATGACACATTCATGTTATATATAAGTACACTAAAAGAATTTATAATATATTTATGATATCATTATAATTTTATATGGAAAAAATAATACTTACTATCATTCCATAATAATAAATGAAAATGGGAATGTTATTAAAGTGTATGTATGACCTACTTTCTCAATGACTAATATAATTTATTTTTCATAACTATGAATAATTAGTTGTTTTAAAATCCTAATTTTAGTATAGAAATTATAATTATTTTTTTCAATATTATTATGGAAATGATTTAATAGTCTCCAATTTGACAATATTAAATAAATATAATCATTTTGAACGTACAAACCAAAATTCTTTAAAAAACATGACAAGGAATAACTACTTAAGTAATTAAAAATTTCATTAATATAAATGAAATATATTATTAATTATAATTGATCAAAAATAAAAAATTTCATATTCAATTTAATAATTTATATGATTTATTATATAATTGTTATATGACATAAATGGAATGTCTTTACTCATGTTAATGTATTTCATCTCATTTTTTATTCATGAAGGAATATTTTAATGTTATCAACCTCTTTCATTTATATGGTGTATATAATAACCATTTGAAATGTTATATCCCGAATCCTTCATACATAATGGTGTTTTATGTTTCAATATTATTTATCTTATTCAATGGTGTTTGACATGAATGTTACCATGTTGTAAAGGGGTTTTAACTCAATTTCCTTCTAATAGGTAATAGCAATTTATAAATAACATTATTAAGCAATGATTATGTGTGGATTCATCTATAAATTCTTATACTCAACATTTTCTCTTTCTTGTGCATTAACATTTTTACACACTATCTCTCCATTGATTAATTGTCTTATTCATGGATTTTATTTTTGTAATTTTAATATGTCAAAAATTCTATTTAATGGGGAGATATATTTATTATTTGTTACTATCATATTTTATATAGTGTATATAAATACCCATTGAAATTTTATATAATGAATATCAATATGTTAAATATATTTAATGTCTCTTTAGATTCCATTATTTGATTAGGCTTTTAATTGTAGTTTAATCCATGTGAAAACAGTATTATGTTATAATCCATATTCTTCTATAGATTGTTTATATTCATGGACTTTTTTATGAAATAATATAATATTATTATTTTGAACAAAATATCTTTTATTATACTCTACATGTGACTATATATTATTTATTTAATTCCTCCATTACAATATATGAAAACATCCCAAACATTGATTGCATGTGCTACCTATCATGTATCTTCCTCTATATAGAGAATATTTCTATCCCATATCTTTATTTCCACATTGTTTTCAATTATGATCTTTGGTAAATATAATTTATTACATAAAGATATTTTACATGTCCTATTACATTTAATAAATGTGTTTTAATATAATATTTCATAAAGTTTTTCAATTGCATCACAATAGATACAATTTACAAAATGATTGAATGGAATGAAATTATTTATCATTTATCACATGATTTGAGTTTTCATCCCTTAAGAAAACTATTTTATATTTATAATAAATCATTGGATTCCTGTTTGTTTGAAATAGTTGTATTTTTATAATTTTTTTTTAATTTCAAGATTTAAAAAGTGATTTATGAATTTTGAATTGCAATTTTTAACATGATTTGTTTCTTGAGATTTTAATGGAATTTTAATTCATTAAATATAAAGATATTGATTCTACTATTGCTCTATTGTGGTTATATTGTTATGGTAAGGTCATTATAATTTCTTTTCATTGATTATTATTGTTTCAATGATAATATCATGTCACCTACTTATTCTCCACAAATTAATCACATTATGAAAGGAGTAATTATTTTTATTTGGTGTTTTATAGTGAAATGATATCTCTAGATGCTTTATTCATTTTTTTGTTCTTGTAAATTTACTATGATAATGGGTTGTTACATTATTAACAATAGTCATGATAGATCATTATTTCCATATAAATCATGGGAAAAGGGAAACATTTAACTGAATTGGATTATAAATTATGACTGTGGGAATATACTAAGATTCTTCTTCCAGATATATTGTGTAATTAACCTATTAGGCTTCTACAATATTTACTAATGCAATATGAATGCTAAAACTTTGGACCGATTAAAGAAATTAGGAATCAGATAAGAGAATATTTGAATATAATGTGATGTGATTTCTATTTATAACTATAATATTTATTCCATGTGTAACTGAGACGGTTACTCCATATATAATAGTGTTATAAAAATAGTGTCCCATGATACGCACATGTTTTATTTTTTTCTTTCTATGGGGTTCTAATTATTACTTTCAGTAATATTGACATTGTGTGGCCCAAAATTATTGATTCCAATGACTGTTGACTTTGATAATTTTGTTATAGTTGGGGCCAAAGACATATTTATTATTTAAATCAAAGAAACAACATCTTTTTAACTGGGTAGAGGGAGACCCATTACATATATATAAGGACCTATTGGTATTTATCCCATTACATAGCCCGTAGTCCCATATTTTTGGTCCAATGACCCTTCTTTGAATAATACTACAATAGTACTTCGTACTGCTATAGTACCGACTTATGACTTGATTGATTATTCAGGTATTCTAGGTTATAAATTCAGATATTTTATTCTCTTGTATAATTATTATGTCATCATACCCATAACCCATTTTAATTTCAATAATCCTCTAATGTCTAGGAGGCCTTATATTTTTTATTATATAATAAGACCCCCTTTCATGGGAAGAAGGGGAACCCAAACAGACTTCATATATTAAAACATTACATGACCCCAAGATGATGAATGAAATACCCAGAGTGATAACTTGGAGCTGCCTCTCCCCATCATTTAAAACATGATAATACTCTCCACCATCACATGACTATATGAATAGAAAGTTTCATGTGGCAATGTAGAGGCTTGATTTGATGGATGACGATATACCCTCAATAACAAAAAATTTTGTGAACCATGAATAAGTGAACTTCTCACTCTGGAACCTCCTTTGAGGAATGTTATTTGAGGTAATTCCTAGATGAATCTTTATAACCTAACTCTGAAAAACCAACCCAACATTTATCTGAAAACATCCATGCATCACGAGTCCCACCCTTTTCATCTACAAGCCTTGGTCAACCTCATCGGATTCCTCAGAAGACGTAGTAGAACATCAGTGGGATAAACTAATGACAGATCCACCACATGATGTTGTCAATCGCTCTCCCTCACATCACAATGATACATGTAGACCACAACTCGGATATTCCTTAGAGAGAGTGGCAGGACATGGAGCAAGAGAAGAATAACGATTAGCCAATTTTCTTGATGGATGTCATCTCCATGGCCCCAACTCCAAAACAACCACCAAAATCAATGAAGAAACAAAAAGAGTTCAAAAAAACCAATCAAAACTCATCCAACTAGCAAGATATCACTCAACCATTCATATAAAAAGTCACAATAACCATCACAGTAATGGAAAAAACCCTGAAGAAAGCACTCGAATGAGATCACATGCAGTTTCCGGACACAGATGACCTTTTCACACCTCTCAAAACCTCAATGAATCCACAAAAACATATCCAAATAGAAAATTTGCTACGGAATCAAATGTCTGGGGTTGGGATAGGAAACTGAAAACTGACTGGATGAACAAAGGAATTCCCCCCTTCAGATCTCGCACTAAAGCCATTGAAAGATAGTAGAAAATCTCACAAAATAATTAAGGTCATCAAAGGCACATGATGAATGGAAATGTCACAACTGAAATATTCATGACATTAGCTCAGTTGGATTGGGGGAGAACACAGACCGACAAAGGTGGAGGGTTGGGAAACCCACATCACTGGTTGAAGTCGAAGGATGAATCAAGCATCTGCCCACCTAAGCCGAACCATGCCGCCCCGCTAAAGAAGTGAACCATGGCTGAATTCATAGATGATGATGATGAATTCACACAAGCCTCTAACAAAACCTTAATGTTACTAATGAAATTCAATTTTCAATGCTTGTGTTTACCATTAGTAAGGATTTTGGATAAAACTTATTATGTTTACTTTTATCCAGATTATAAAGAATGATCAATTTTTTTTTTCTGGAAATGTTTCACTTATGTAGAATTTTATGGGAGATTCATAATACATAAAAAGGATTTAGAAAAATTGAAATATTTTGAGAAATATCACTTTATGTCAATAGAGTTATATATCAATAAAAGTTTCTTAATTAAAAATATCCTAACCTAAAAGGTATATGAGTATTTATGTGATCCAATATTTCATTTTTATGTTTTATAAAATTGACGGAAAAAAACCGGCAACATATATCTGTATCAATTCTAGAAATGTAAAGTTTATATTTTATTGTCGGATCAGTGTATGGGTGACCGGAGAAATTATTATTGGTGTTAGAGTAGGGTTTACATTACTTTGTATATTTAAAAGCATTTATATGATAATATATTAATAGATATAAATAAATTAATGTGAATATATATTTAAAGGTGATTATATTTTCAATGTCGTAGAATCCCCTTTTATGGTTTTACAAGAGGGAATTTGATGGTGGATAATAATGTTTTGGGGCATAATAAATTGGGTTGAGGTTTGTGTAACCCATAGGATTAACATGATATGTTGTTTTGAAAAAAAATGATAACAATATTTTTGAAATATAAGATTGACAATTTTAGATAATTATTAACATTAAAACATACATTAATTTTAATATTGGGTTATATGGTAATTTCATAGTGGAAATTATTTTCATATCATTAGATTATTTCATTTGGGAATAAATTTTATTTCAAAAAAAGAATATGAAATATTGTTTTTATTCAGTTATAATTGATAATTATAACATGAAAAAATAAATGTTAAAATAATTTTAATTATTTGGATCATTGTTGATAATTTAGTGTAAATATTTAAATATTTAGTGTGGTGTTTTATTTCATCTTATAATGAAATATAAATACTATTATATCATCATATATTTATATAAACATTGTGTTTTTATATAATTTCTAAAGATATGGAAATATTTTATAATTATTTTATAGAATATCTGATTAATAAATAATTATTTTCTTTTATTAAACAAAAAATTTAAAATAGAATATTAATTTATCTAGAAATTAGTGAGATTGTTATGAAAATTGTTTAATTGATGAAATTATTCTTGTAAATTAAGTTTATTTTATTATTTTCTTATTCTAGATGTAATATTATTCATAAAATCTCATAAAATGATCTTATAACCAAAATATTATAACATCACTTTCATTTCATTAAAATCGATGTTCTTTTTCACACCTCTCTAGTTTATGGTTTTATAGATGCTGACATTGATGAGATAATTCACTTTCTTGTTATCAAGGATCTCTATCACACTATCTTATTATTTAGATATTATTCTATTTCTTATATCCACATTTTCACTTACCAGTAATATTTTTATAATTATAAACCAAATATGAGTAATCCCAGATTACCGTCAAACTTCCATTTCTCCAATCAAAGATGAATTTTAATTAATTTTTTTATGATGTGAGATTTCAATAATGTTATTTTAACATGTCAAACATTAATTTATTATATAAATTTAAAAATAATGGGGTACAAATTTATAAAATTGTCTGAGAATTTAATATATAAATATTCTAAAAATAATGACCATGTTTGATAGTATACACAATACACCACACATATCTTAATCAATTCACAAAATATAATTATTTAAATATGACCATTATATACTAGAAATTAAATTAGAGTGTATCAATATGACTAACTAAATATATATATATATATATATCTATATGTTCTAATTAATAATTTTTTGGGAATAATTCATAGTAAATAAGAACATAGTTATATGAAAATTAATTTTATTTTTCAAAAATATTATTTCCGCAAAAATTATATTTATTTATTTTTGTATGTGAATGTTATAAGAAATTTTTTAATCATCTAGAAATTATAATTTAAGATATAAATATAATTTTATGAATGAAATTATCAAAAATATCATTTTGTGAGATAGTTTTAATTTTCTAAAAAAGATTTATTTTTCATTGACTTCTGAGAACTTAATATTATTATTAAAAACATTATCTTATTTTGAAGAATTTAAAAATAATTTTTTTACTCTTTATATAGATTTATTTTTAAAAAAAATAATCTAATTATTTATTATTAATGATATCTATAAATGAAATTAGTATTAATTTTTTTATAAATAATAGAGTCATTTTTCTGAGTAATGTTTTTTCACCACTTTTTTCATTGTAATATTAAATTATATTCATTTAATTAATATTATAAATTTTGAAAACTGGATTCTGTATTTTGAATCAGGGGTACAAAAATAATTAAATAGGAAATTTTTAATTTTAGTAAATTTGTATATAATCTATAATAATTTTTCTTACTACGAAGAGGGTAAACAAGACAATTAAAATCAGAAAATATGATAAAGATTATAAAATAACCATAAATATTACAATAATTTTACAAGATGTCGAAATTATATCTGTTGTATTCCAATATTTCGACATATAACCATTTGTTTATTTTTGTATGTGATTATGAATATTATAATATTCAATGCTTTAAAATTTCAAATATTTTAGTTTAATGATTTTAATAAATATATAATTTTTAACATAAGTATAAACGAAGATATATTTCGTTTTAAATATTAATTAAAAATATAAATTTTTTATCATCATCATGATAATGTTTTTCTATTTTTATAGACAAATAATTATCTCAAATTCCTTCATAGAGATGACTCTATCATTATCAAATTAAAGGAAAATGAAATAAATGATATTAAAAGTATTAATAGAAATATGTTTTCGGATAATTAATATTGTCCAAGGATTTATTGATGAGATTATAGGTTTTAGATAAAATAAATTATATATATTTTTAATTTCATTTGTTTTATGGAAGTTCATACTGTCAATGTAATGAGTAGTTTTAAAAAATGATATTAAGGATATTTTATAATAAATAGTATTTAATTAATTTATATTATATTCGTAAATATCATATATTTTCAAAGTGATTAGTTTATTTTTTAAAATATAAAAACCGGCCAAATAATGGTTATGTTTTCTATATATATTAACTATGATGACCCTTAATAAAAAAAATTCCTTGTTCTGATGAAAAATGTGAATAGTTGTTTACAAGGCTTTAAAACCAAATGATATGTGTAAAAACATTGTATAAACTTTAAAAAATTTTATGAATTTCATAATGTAGACATTTAATCATTATATCATCAAAATTAAACTGTTTGAATCCATTATTTTATCTCAATTTGGATATATATTAATTTGGTATTTTAAAAATTTCCAAGATTGCCCCTCCCCTATTATAATAGTTAATTTGTTCTTCTCATTACATATAACATCAAAACCATATGATTAAAAAATTATCAAAAAAATAAATTCTTAAAATCTATATACATGTTCTATAGGACTTATTTACTTCATAATAAAAACATTAGTGGTATTTAGGGGTTATAAAAAGGTGGTGTTTTAAGGACTTTATATCTTTTTTAACTGACACTCTTAATTTTATTTCCTCATCGACCAATAAATTTGATCATTTTCTATTATTATATAATAATATACATATCTTACATATAATTATATGTCATTATGTTGACTTAATATCCTATATCCATATCCATCCTGCAGAAAATTGGAATGATCTCCATTAATGGTGTGTTTGGGGGACTACCAACTCCCTGACCATTATAATTCATTTTCCACCACCACATCTTACAGATGATTATAATGATAGAATTAAATTTATTATAGATTAAAATTGTTAAATTTATAATTATTATGTGGTAATACATTATTTCTATTTCGTAACATTCAATTCAAGGAAAATATTAAAATGTCATTTGTGCGTAAGTGTGGACTTCCACCTCCAGAAGGTGATGCAATTCATTTTTAGTAACAAAATAACATGGATGATAAATATAGGTATGTTTCAATAATAAATATGACATTTATGATATAATTTATATTTTTAACAATAATATAACACATTATTTATTTTTATAAGGATCGTAAAAATACTGAAATTTGAGTCATGTGTGTGTATGCCTTACTATCTCAATGATTGTAACACAGTATATTTTTCATAATAATCATTAATGATTGTTTTAAAAATTAAAATTCATATATTAATTTTTTTTTATTTCATTAGTATTATTTTATATATGATATAATAATCACCAATTTTACCTCAGTCAACCTTTAGAAGTAATTTTTAATTTCTGAACTGCACGTCATCAAACCACATGACGTGGAATGACAAATTATGTAATTAAATATTTCAATAAGATAACATAAATATAGTGTTTTAAAAAATGTTATTAAACATGTAAAATTTAATTAATAACAAATATAATTGACATGTTCTTATTATATAATAGATAAAGGGTATAAATGGGAAAACTAGACTCAATGTAACATATTTTGTCTCAATTTTCTTTTCATTTATGAATATTTTATTGTTATGATCCAATTTGTGTTTTATGGTCAATATATTAAACATTTTACTTTTAATATCTTGAATACATCATAAATAATGGTATTTTGAGATTAATATTTTATTTTACTATAAAAGTGGGCTTGAAATGTATGATAAGTAGTTCTAAAAGGGTTCTAACTCAATTTCATTATGTTGGGCTATAACAATTTTTTATTAATGTTAATATATCGCGATTACGTGTGAACCATTATAGATTTTTTTATTATATATTTCTTCCTGTTTTATATTGATTTTTATTTCTCACAAATTATCTATCAATTAACTAATTCATAAGTCAACGATATAGTCATTGTAATGACATTTGTTGCATATTATTTTTCCTTAGGACATGCATTTATGATACAAATCTATTTTCATTAATGAATTGTATATATGTGAATTTTGACATGATATATAATGAATATACATATCTTCATTATATTTAATGTTTCATTTGATGTTATTCTTTCATGGCCTTATGATTTAAGAGTTACCAAAGAGAAAAATGTTTTAGTATACAATATTGATTTTTTGGGATTGGTTATATTGATTATTCAGAATGATGAAAAAATTTGAAATTATAATGTTGAACTGCATATCCTATTGTTTAATCAGTTAATAAATGTTTTTTATAAATTTGGTTTTCATTTCATCAATTATTGAATAATTAAACAAAAATAATGTTGTTTGTATGTTCAAAAGATCTTGTATTTTCTTTTATATCATGAATCATTCCACACGAATTCATTTTTCATGAATGTATCAAAATATATTCCCTTCTAAACAAATTATTTCATAAATATCTATTAATTTGTCATTTACCTTATTTTAAATTTATTTTTAATGATCAATTATTAACATTTATAAATTGGATCAATTCATAAAACCATTCCACTCTATATTAATGGGATATTTATTTGTATCATTTATAAGAATAATGTATTTTACCCTTTACATTAATATTATTATATTTTAGGAATCGTTTTTTCTATTTCTATAGATATTTTTGATGAAATATATTTTCACAATATATTTTAATTTTTTAGTTTTTATTAGTGATTTTCTATTTAAATATTGTATTTTTCTCAAAAAAAAATCATGATCTTTCAATTTTGTTTCTATTAATCAATCCCAACACAACATGAGGCCATTTTTTACCACACTATGGAAATTTTATAATGAAACTATGCTTATTATTTCATATTTTCATGGAACCTATTTCTTTTCCATTAGTTAATATTGTTATGAATGAAATAAAGGATGATTCTATTATATTGATGATTAAATTTTAGAATTATATACTTAATTTATGTAACGGTACAAGGTATTTTTTATAAGGATAGGTTTTCTATTATAATCCTAGGGTTGGTGAGTCCATTATATTTTTCCAATTCATTGTGTAAAGGGATAGAATTAACCTCTTAGTCATCAGCTAAGAGATTATTGGAATATTCTGCAATGGTTATTCGAAATATAGGATGATGTTAACTGATTAGGTTTTCTATAAGAGATAATGGGATCATAATATTATTCTTGTTAAAAAATTTTGGTGTATTTTTTTTATTGTTATATTCCAATTGGTTTTATGTAATGGCCCAGACCTCTCCAGTCCATTACATTTTGAAAATGTGGTTTCAAAGGTGTTCTGGATTGTTAAGGTGACTTGGGGTGTGTTTGGGTGGAATTTTAAGGAAAACTAAAGGGATACAGATTTCACACGAGTGGCGAACCGTTTGTCAAAACCGTGCGGGAAAACTGTGCGAGGTTGGTGTTGGAGGTAGTGGCTAACGCAGTGTTTGCGCACTGTTTGTCTAACTGTGCGGCCTAACCATGCTAGGATTGTTTGACGCAGCAGTAGAGACCACATGGATAGCGCACGATTTTTCTAATTGTGCGAGGAACCTGTATGGGAACATAAATTTGATAATAAAATTGTGGATCTCAACTGTTTCACCTCTAACATGTCTGTTTAATCTCCTATGTAACCATAAAATGGGATTAACCTTCGTTGAAGGTATGAGAGCCTCTCCCATGAATTTTGGAGGTGGTATGAAGGATTACCATGGCGAATAGAATCTTGTATCATAAGGTACGTGATCATTCTAGTTTGGTTCTTAGATCTACTTAGATCTACTCCTCCTCTTCTCTCGGTTTCTTAGATCTACACCTGTTGTGGGTAAATCTATGTGTGTGGAGATTCTTTTCTTCTCTTTCTTTTACGTGAAATTGTATTGTTAGAACGTTTTATCCCACTATATGACAATTGTATTGAAATAATAAATAAATTGAACTAGATAATGAAATTTTATCGATCATATGTTATTTCCTATTGTTTTTCTAGATATTGTAACATCAATGTTTGCATTGCTTAGCTGTTTTTCTTGATGGAAATTGGTAAAGATCATAAATCGGGACTAATTGATATTTGATTGGCTAAATATAAAGAGTAATGTGAAAGAATCTGGTTCTTGTTGTAATTTGATGTTAATAAAATTGGAATAGTAAGCATGTATAATCATTTGTGATAGCTTACTGGTTAGGTTCTCGATTTTGGAACCAATGGATTATAAATCGGTTAATTCAAGATGGTTTGAAGTTTTGATTATTTGATATTTCGTTGAAGGGTTATGAGTTACCATTTGTATTATTAAAGGGCCAATAGCCCTGTTTATTTGTTGTTTTCTTTCTTGCTGCTTGTGTTGTGATGTGATCTTCGATGGATGTTGTGATATGCGGAGGCATAAAGGCCTTTTGGTGGTGGCAGCGGATGACACCTAGAGTGGACAGATGCATCAGTTTATGCATGTGGGTGTCGGGGAGGACACAAGGGATGATGGAATGGGTTGGATGTGATTGTTGGTTTCTTGCTGGTTCTTTGGTTGTTTTTCTGCTTCACATTTCCCAACTTCTCAAGGAAGGTGGTCTTTCTTACCCTTATCCTGAAAGAGCTGAATACACACAGGGTATGCCACATGCTTTCCGTGTTTAGCTTCACAAGGGGGGACGAGTCTACGCTCTTGCTATAGGCGACAGAGACTCGATTGGTAGTAATTTTACTCACCGTATTAAGGCTCTTGGGTTTATTAGCATAGAAAGCTTTTCTAGAATGCCTTGGAATATAGGAAAGTAATTTTGTAATGAACGTTTGAATAAATGGTGTTAATCCATGGGGTTGGAGTTCTCTAGAACTTAATGATGAGGCTATAATTTTAAAGTGGCAGTGGACATTGGGTGCGATGATAATTGAACATTAATGTGGACTTGTATATGGTTAAATAATGTTTAATGAATTAATTAATGTAAATAGGAACGATTAAAAGGATAATGAAATAATTTAATAATGTTCATTAAATGTTTGTGTGCTTATAGGATACTAAGTCTTAGAAGTGGCAGCCCAGAGTCTGATAGACATTAGTTGTAGTTGCGTATAAGACTAGGTTATGCCCATCGTCTGGTTGTGAGTTATAGTATATTCTGTACATTTTGTTTTTCTATATGCTACTCCACCCGGTCAGTAAGGGCAACTGACACCCAGGGATTCTGAACCTTGGGGGGGGGGGTTTCCCAACATTCCGGTGGGAGGATGAATGGCTGACTACCGCCTTTGGACCCGCTCTTTTCTCTTGGTAGATACTTGTGCCGTTTTTGCACAACGGTTAGTTTTCCCCATTTATGTTTATAGAGGTATGTGATGGATTTTGGTTATTCACACACATATATTCTGGATATAGTATCCTATGGAAAATAATAGGCATAATGTGTATAAGACGTGATGGCTTGAAGATCCTTACTCGGTGTATGGGCTGCAATGGCTTGAGAAATAATACCTGACGTATGATACACGTTATGCGAGCTGTGGTGGATCCAGGAAACTACCAGGTTACTTTTGGTTGTGAGGATGGTGTGGTGCATCTACCAGGTGTCTGAATGCAACCCTTTGTGGTGAATGGGGTGCATATAGTGGTGCTTTAGCCAGGTGTCTGGGGAAAGCATTTTTGGAGAGAGATGCATAGGACGTGTGAAGTTGGGGAAAAGCAGAAAAACAGTGGGGAAGTAGTAGCGAGGTAACCTTGATATCCATTATTATATGATATATTTTTTTATTCGTTAATTGGTGAGAGTAGTCATGGTGAGGTTGGGAACATAGTATACATGTTTAGGTGACAGGTAAGTTTCACTTGTTGTTCCATGTGCATAAGCATGATTTCATTACTTTTTCAAGAGAGGCATCGGGGAGGATCTTACTAAGTATACTGTTATACTCACCCTATGTATATATAATCTGTTATTCAGGTCAATTGGAGAAGGTTAGAAATCAATCTTGTTTTTACTAGCTTGGGGTTGCAGGAGCTATTTGGGCTTGTGGTGGCAGCTGTTTTTACTTTCTTTTGGGTACATGCATTTTTTCCCTTTTGATGTAGTAGTTTTGCATGACATTATATATGTGCACTTGGGATTCTTTTATATTTCAGTCTGAATTGGAGTTTATTGTTGTCTATCTAATCTTTCTCTTCTTTATGTGTTCTATTAGATGGTAATGCCTCTCATTTGTGTGTTTATTATTTCCTCAGTTCTAGTCGCCAACCCGGGGCCTACAGGAGGTGGGACTCAAGTGACATTATCTCCCTTCTCACATTTCCGGCCTAGGAGGGGTACAATTTCTGGGGAGGGGGTCGTGACATAGTGGTATCAGAGGTATGGTTGAGCGATAAGATGGAGTTTGGGGTTTGGAATAGGTGAGGTTACAAGGGTTGGTTGGGGAACAATGTCATTCATTTTTACCAAGTGAGGTAAAAAGTGAATACCAGCTGAGATATATGCATTTAGGTCCCTCTATTATCTTATGTATGAACCTTTATGTTTACAATAGCTACTAAACAAGGTAATAGTAGTTGCAGGGTAGAGACCTTGGAATGGATCATGTATCATTATTCTTTGTGCATGTGTTTGAATGGGTAGGCCTTCAGAAAGTTTAATCTAAAGCGAATAAAACAAAACAATTAATTAATTAAAGTTGAGTCGTCCATATTCCAGGTTTAGGAGCTATAACAGATTTTTATTTTACAGGTACGGCTCCAGGTCGACGTCCTCATCAGGTTTAGGTAGAAATTGCCCAGCAGGTTGTTCCAGTAGATTGACGTAGGGTAGAGTTTGACGATGATGAAAATTGGAGGAAGACACTCGTAGAGAATCAGCGCCATAGTCTACATAAGAACGAGGGCTCCGTTTCAGATGCAGTCACAGAAGACTATTGGAGGAGGTCAAGATAGGCTTCAATTTGATCCGTGATCGGAAGGAGCACTGGGTGCCCTTAGCTATGACGATGTTGCATGGTTCAACGAGGTAGTGGTGTTTCTTGTTCCTTAGGTATCGTGAGGAGTCAGCGATCTCATGGGAGGAGTTCTGAGACAACTTTAGAGTAAAGTTTCTTTCTTTGACTACGAAGGCGTCCAGTCGCCAGGAGCTTCACAGCCATCGATAGGGAAGGTGTAGTTTTCAAGATTTTGGAATCCGTTTCATGAACCTTTTACGATTCTCTTCGGACCTATTACCTGATGTGGTGGCCAGGGTGAGGCATTTTGAGGAGGCTTTGTATCCATAGATCCAACGCCATGTCACCCCATTTATGCAAAATCATATCTTCAGGTGCTGGAGAGTGTAGAGGTTGTCGAGAGGAATTTGGCCAGGACCGGATAATCACAAGAGGGGAATCAACATGATTCCTCATGAAGTAGAGATGTGGTCCGGGGTCCCCGGTTTTCAGTGCAGAGGATTTTCTACTCAGCCGAGGGTAGGTTCTAGCCCTTCACCATTCATTTCTCTAGAGGAAGTGACTCTCATGCCAATGCCTATGGACCATGTGCTTCTTTTTCTGGTGGTGGTTGTGGCCATCAGCAGTGGGAGTTCTTGAACTTTCAAAGCAGTCATCGTGCACCAGGTGTTACACATCAGGTTCCTCCGTTGAGGTATTTCCAGACGAGGCCGCAGTAGCCATCTGCACCAGCTTTAGATCAGCATAGGGTAGATGGGGAAGGCATAGGACAGACCCATATCGCTCCCCTTCTTTAAAGAGTAGATAGAAACCGTGGTGGTGGTCGTCATCAGGGTCAGAGAGTTCATGGATGAGGTCCTGGTCAGTTTCATGCTCTAGCGTTTCTAGCACCAGGTGACCAAGAATTTCGTTCGAGGTACCCTTTGGGTGTTTTCAACCTTGGTGTATGCCTTATTTGATTCAGGAGCGACACACTTTTTCATATCACCAACCATTTTCAATGATTTGGGACTTGAGGTAGAGAGTCTTCCAGCGCCCTTGGCATTTACTACGCCAGTTGGAGGTTGAGATGACCTGTTTGAAGTATATAGAGACTGTGATCCAGTGTTGGGGAAACACCTCTCTTGAAAAGATTTCATATGTTTACGAATAAAACCATATGATCTCATCATCGCCATGCATTGGTTGTATTCGGTGCAGGCTATCATGGAATGTTTCAGGAAGAAGGACTTCTTCGTTCGTGCAGATGAAGATCAAGTGGTGTTTGTTGGTGAGAGAGATCCTCAGATATGTCATAAGAGTGTTCCTTACTTATCGTCCATGATGGCTGAGAAAATACAGATTTCATCAGAGGTTTAACAGTTGGTATTTCCTAGGGTCGTAGAGGAGTACCCTGATGTCTTTCCAGAAGAGGCTGTAGCATTACCCACTAGACTAGAGATCTAGTTTGGGATCGAGTTACAGCCAAGAGAATCTCCTATCTCTATGTATCCATATTTGATGTACCATTCTGAGTTGCGAGAGCTATGTATACAACATGATGGTCTGTTACAGTGTGGTTTTGTTTGGCCAAGTGTGTCACCATGGGGTGCACCAGTTTTTTTTGTTAAGAAGGACGTCAACAGTTTGCGGGTGTGTGTCGATTATCGTCGCTTAAACAAAGTGACAATAAAGAATCGCAATTCTATTCCGTGGATTGATGATTTATTCAATCAAATGAAGGGTGAAATTTGGTTTTCAATGATCGAATTTCAGTTAGGATATCATCATATGCGTGTGAAGGATGAGGATATTCTGAATACTGCCTTTTGTTGTCGTCATGGGCATTATGAGTTCATTGTAATTCCTTGTGGGATGAAGAATGGTCCAGCTATATTCATGGGATTGATGAATGCTGTGTTCCGTGAGTTCCTGGACACGTTAGTGGTAGTTTTCATCGATGACATCCTTGTGTACTCCACATCTAAAGAAGATCATGAAAATCATCTACTAGCCGCTTTGGTTTTTCTTCGTCGACATCAGCTGTTTGGGAAGATGTCGAAGTGTGAGTTTCGGCTCGAGAATTCCGTTTCTAGGGGCATGTATTCTCCCAATATGGAGTAGCTTTAGATCCATTGATGATAGAAGAAGTTGTCTCTTGGGAAACCCCTAAGACAGTGTCAGAGGTGCAAAGCGTCCTTTCTCTCGCAGGCTACTACATGAGGTTCATAGCCACTTTCTCAAGAGTTGTAACTCCTCTGACAGCTTTGACCTAGAAGGATCAGGCATTCATACATACTGATTAGTGTCAGGTAACTTTTGAGTATCTAATGGAGAAGTTAGTATGTGGTCTAGTCCTTTGTATTCTACATGAGGGAGTCCAGATTGATGTTTTCTGTGACGCTTCACATCTGTGGTTAGGATGGGTTCTCATGCAGCATAGGTTAGTTGTTTTTATGGGTGTCAGCTGTTGCGTCACCATGAATGCAAATATTCCACCCATGATCTTGAGTTAGCAGCCGTGGTGTTTTCTCTGATGTTCTGGAGACATTACCTCGTTGGTGAGCGCTATGTGGTTTTCACTGATCATAGGAGTTTGAGGTATGTTTTCTCCCAGCGTGAGTTAAACTTACGGGAGTGTTGGTGGATGGAGTTCTTGCAGTAATAAGACTTCAAAATATCGTATACACCTGGAAAGGGGAATGTGGTAGCTGATGCGCTGAATCGAAAGTCCCGTAGTGATGTTGTGCGTGAATCTAGTGATTAATGGAGTGTAACAGAAGAACTATCATCATTACATCATGATATTGGACAAGTTGGTGGTAGAGGTTGTCTTTTTTAGATGAAGGTACAGTCATCCCTGATGGAGAATATAGAAGAGTCCTAGTTGGGGGATCTAGAGGTGGAGTTCTGGAGAGACTGATTTATTTGTTGTGAGGCCCTTGATGGTTGCTCTGAGGATAAAAAACACAGATTTTTGTATCACGAAAGGATTTTTATTCCATTAACGATGCACGAGATGGTTCTCTGAGAGTTTCATAGTTTTTCTTTAGCGGTACATCCTGGTATGACAAATATGTACTGATACATGAGGAACCAGTTTTGTTGGCCTGGGCAGAAGAATGCGGTTGCAGAGTCTATGTCTCGATGTTTAGTCTGCCAGAATGTGAAGGCTGAACACCATGTTCCAGGTGGTCTTCTTCATCCATTAAATATTCCTCAATAGAAGTGGGAGGACATCTCAATGGACTTCGTTACTGATTTACCTCGAGCTCTGGGAGGACATGATTCTAGTTGGGTGGTAGTGGATCATTTAACAAAATTGGCCAACTTTATAACAATCAAGGAGTCAAGTTCAGTGGAAGTTTTGTGGAGGTAGTATCTAGAGGAGTTGGTGAGCCTTTATGGAGTCCCAAGGATGATCATTTCTGATCGAGATCCTCATTTTACCTCCAGTCTGTGGAGATGTCTCCAACATGCTTTCGGTTCCCAACTATGCCTTAGCACTACTTTTCATCCTCAAACAAATGGTTAGAAAGAGCAAACCATCTAGACTATTGAAGACATGTTACGCTCTTGTGTTCTTGATTTTGGGGGATAATGGATGAGGCACTTAACCTTGGTAGAGTTCGCTTAAAATAATAGTTCCAACTCCACCATAAGTATGGCACCATTTGAATCCTTATATGGCCAGCCTATCCATTCTCTATTGTGCTGGACTGGGGTCAGAGAGTCAGCAATTATCAGAACAGAACTAGTACATAATACAACAGAGATGGTTCACATGATTCGTGAGAGGATGAAGACATCGCAAGATCGTCAGAAAGCATATATCGGTCAAAGAAGGAGACCCTTAGAGTTTAATGTTAGGGATCATGTGTTTCTGAAGGTGACTCCCCGTCATGGGAAGTGACGGTTAGGTCGTGGAAGGAAGCATTCTCCCCATTTTATTAGGCCTTGCGAGGTGCTAACTCATGTTGGAACTGTGGCGTATCGAGTAGAAATTTCCCCACAAATGAGTTGGATACAATATTTTTTCTATGTACCACAACTCCATCATTAACATCATGACGACTCTCACATCATCGATTGGGGAGAGATCAATGTTGATGATAATGGAAAATTTGAAAAGCGAACTGTGGATATCCAAGACAGAAAGGACAAAGTGTTGAGAGAGCATTCTATTCCTTTAGTTCATGTCTTATGGCGACACAGTGGATTTGAGGAGAGTACATGGGGACGTGAGTCACAGATACGTGCTCAGTACCCCAAGTTGTATGATGTTTAACTCTTTTCATTTATTGTTTTCACTTTTTTGGTTATTAAACATTTATGTTTATGAGATGGATAACATTGTTGATCTTGTGGATTACTATATTTTGAGATGTATCTTGAGGGGTGGTTGTTCAGACCCTGTTTTGTTTTCACATTAGGTGGGTTCTGGATTATCGGGGAAGAGAATGTTTTGAGAGGTATTTGATGTATGGGCCTAGACCTCTCCAGTCCATTAATTTGTGAAATTGCTGTGTTAGAGGTGTTCTGGAATGTCATGGTGAATTTGGGTGCATTTGGTTGTACTTTTAAGGAAAAATAAAAGGCTATAGGTTTTGAAAGGTAGGCGCACTATTTTTCAAAACCGTGCGGCCAAACCATGCGAGGTTAGTGTTGGAGGCAGGGGCTAACGCATGGATAGCGCACGATTTGTCTAACAGTGCGGCCTAACCATGTGTGTAGTGTTTGACGAGGCAGTAGAGACAGCATAGTTAGTGCACGGTTTGTCAAACCGTGCGAGAAGACCGTGTGGGCACTTAAATTAGATCCTAAAATTGTGGATCTAAACCATTTCGCCTCTAACATTCTTGTTTAAGATTCTAAGTGGCCAAAACTCAAGATTACCCTTCATTGAAGGTATGAAAACCTCTCTGAAGCATTTTGGAGGCGATATGATGGCTTCTATTCACGAATCAAAGATGGTTTCTTGAGGTACGTGATCATTATTGTGTGGTTCTTAGACTTACATAGATATACTCCTCCTCTTCCCTCGTTTTAATAGATCTATGCCTGTTATGGGTAGATCTATGTGTTTGGATACCAAATATGATGATTTTGGTCTTGATCTTTCTAGGAGAAGAGATTTAAGGAGGATTCTGGAGAATCAACCCGACGTTCTTGTGTGTTCTTCATTTGGTGGAGTTTTCGTTAAAAACCCCTTGAGGTAGAGGATTCATTGCTTCTCTTTATTTTATGTGAAACTTTATTTTTAGCATGTTTAATCCCACTGGATGACAATGGAAATGACATAATAATTACATTGATCTAGATTATGAAATTTTATCAATCGTATGTTATTGTCTCATGTTTTGCTAAATAGTGTGATATCTATGCTTTCTTTACATAGCTGTTTTTCTTGATGTAAATTGGTAAATAATGTAAATCGTGACAAATTGATATTTTTTGGCTAATGATAAAGAGGCATGTGAACGAATATGGTTCTTATTGTAATTTTATGTTAACCAAACTAGAAATGTAAGCATATATTATCATTTGTGATAGCTTACTGGTAAGGTTCACAATTTTGGAACCAACAGATTATAAATATGTTAATTAAAGATGGTTTAAAGATTTAATAGTTTGATAATTACTTGGAGGGTTCTGAGTTACCCTTTTGATTGTTAATGGGCAGAGTGCCTAGTTGATGTGATTTTTTCCTTCTTGCTACTTGTGTTGTGATTTGATCTCGAATGGATGTTGTGATATGTGGGGGAATAGAGGCCTTTTGGTTAAGGCAGTGGATGACACCTTGATTGGAAAGATGCATCAATTTATGCATATAGGTGTCGGGGAGGACACTCGAGATGATGGAATGGGTTGGATACGATTATTGGTTGCTTGCTGGTTCATTGGTTGTTTTTCTGCTTTAATTTTCCTCACTTCTCAAGGAATCTGGTCTTGCTTACCCTTCTCCCGAAAGAGGCAAAGACACACAAGGTATGCCACATTCTTTCCATGTTTAACTTCTCAAGGGGGATGGGACTACGCTCTTGCTATAGGCGGCAAAGACTATACGGGTAGTACTTCTACTCACTGTGTTGAGCCCCTTCTGTTTAGTAGCATAGAATTCTTTCCTAGAATTCCATAGAATATAGGAATGTATTTCTGTAATTAATGTTTGAATAAATGGTGTTAACCAATGTGGTTGGAGTTTACAAGAATTTAATAATGAGTCTATAATTTTAAAGGGGAAATGGACTTTGGGTGTAATGCTAATGCAAGATTAATGAGGACGTGTTCATGGTTAATTAATGGTTAATGAATTAATTTACGTAAAGTGGAACTGTTAAAAGGAGAATGAAATAATATAATAATGTTCATTAAATGGTTTTGTGCTTATAGGATACCTAGTCTTAGAAGTGGCGACCTATAGTCCGAGAGAATTTAGTTGTAGTCATGTCTAAGACTAGGTTATTCCCATAGTGTGGTTCTGAGTTATAGAATATTCTGTACTTTTTCGTTTTTCTATATGCTACTCCACCATAACAGTAATTGAAACTGACACCCCGGTGATTCTGAGCCCTGGGGGGTGTTTTTCCCAACATTCTGGTGGAAAGATGAATGACTGACTACCCCCTTGGGCCCCTGCTCTCTTCTCTTGGTAGATACTTGTGTCGTTAAGCACAACGGTTAGTTTTCCCCATATATGTGTTTTGAGAGCTGTAATGTCTTATGGTTATTCACAAACATATATTCTGGATATAGTAACCTATGGAATACTATAGGCGTAATGTGTATAGGCTGTGATGGCTTTAGAATCCTTACTCCGTGTATGGGTTGTACTGGCATGAAGAATAATTCCTGACGTATGATACATGTTATGCGAGCTGTGGTGGCTCCCGGAAACTACATGGTTACTTTTCGTTGTGAAGATTGTGTGGTGCTTCCTTTAGGTGTCTATGGTCAAGACATTGTGGTGAACGAGGTGCATACGGTGGTGCTTTTCCCAGGTGTCTGTGGGGAAACCTTTTTAGAGAGAGATTCATAGGACGTGAGACGTTGGGGAAAAGAGTAAAACCAGGGGGAAGTAGTAGCGGGGTACCATTGATATCCTTTACTATATGATATATTCTCGTATGTGTTACTTGGTGAGAGTATCCATGGTGAGGTTGGGAACTTATTATACCTGTTTAGGTGAGGAGTTAGTTTCACTTGTTGTTCACTGTGCTTTAGCATGCTTTCTTTACTTTTGCACGAGAGGCTTTGGGTAGGATCTTACAGAGTATACTTTTATAATCACCCTATGTATATATATACTTTTTTTCAGGTTATGTAGAGATGGTTGGAGATCATTCTGGTTTCTACTATCTTGGGGTTGCATGAGCTATTCGGGCTTGTGGTTGGAGCTGTTTGTACATTCATCTGGGTACTTGCAGTTTTCCCCCTTTTGTTGTAGTAATTTTACATGACTTTACATATGTACACTTGGGTTTATTTTATATTTCATTGTTAGTTGGAGTTTATTGGTTTCTATCTTATCTCTCTCTTCCTCATGTGTTCTCTTAGAGGGTAATGCCACCCATTTGTGTGTTTATTATATCCTCGGTGCTAGTCGCCAACCTGAGGCATACTGGAGGCAGCACTTGGGGTGTCCTTATCTTACTTCTCACATTCCTGGCCTAGAAGGGGTACACATGTGGGGAGGGGTTCATGACATTATACGAATACACCATGATTAATTGTTTATGTATATCCATGATGGTTATTCCCTAAATAATTGTGTGCTAACACTATATGGAAGATTTATAGGAAAATGATTCCTCATGTTATAGAAATTTTGTTATCTTTTATTTATATGGGGATTTAATGGATTCATTATTAATGATTTTAATCACATGGGTCATGATTAAATTATAATGAATATAAACTTTGTTAATTATTTATGCCATGATTGTTGATCAAGTTATTGATACATATGAATTCCATAATGTTACACCCATTCTATATGATTAAATCATCATAACCATATGATCAGCTTACTCTCACTCATTCGGATCAATTTCTATTTTCTATTACCACCTTCATGTTCATTTTTCTCATATTTATCATATTTCCTTATCCTCGTGTCATAAATTATGATAATTTATTTTTTTCCATAAAAGTTTTATATGTCAAGATTTTAGTGGGAGATATTGAATACTTAATATGGATTATGAAAATCTTTGTATAGTTGGATACATACTAACGTTTAGTCAATAATTTTGTTCAGGTATGTGTTTTAAATAATTATATAATAATAAAAAACTAAAATGTCCTTGATTATTTTAATGATCCTATATTTTATTTGGATGAGGTATGACTTTTATTGAAAAAATTGTATTACATTTATTGGAATCATATTTCAAAATGTAATATTTATATTTTATGAAATAGATCTTGGTGTTAAGTTTTATGTCTATTAAAATTGATATATAAATCTCGTGAAATTCTTAAATTATTTTTCCCACATATTTTGTATTAGGATCCATCATCACCACATTCGCTTAAAATATATTTATTATAGAAATCATAATCATGTTATCGTTCCCATTAAGTAGTGAATTCTAATCTTCCACCTTTAATATGAAGCCACTCTTCATATCTGCAATGTATATATATTTTAAATCAAAAATTTATTTTACTAATGAATATTTATATATCATGAATAAATTATTTTTTTTCATAATATCATCTAATAATATTTCAATAAAATGATAGGCCCCACTCAATGTTGTCGCATATTGGATGTCTCCTTATCACAATGTTCTCCTTTATTACTCCCATGTTTTTATTTCCCACTACAGAAATCTTGTAGATCATTTTGTTTTTCTATTAATATTTTTTATAATATTTATTTTTCTTCTCTTTAGAAATTTTAAATTACAAAAAAAGAATTGCATAAGGGTTTTAGAAAATATTATTTTTGATGGATTTAATTCCTTTTTAATTCATATTCAAATATCATTCTCAAGTGATACTATGGGCCATATTCATATTCAAAGATGATCATTTGGTTAATTAACTCTTTCCTCTAAATATTTGATTTGGGAATCTTATTAAAATATTTACATTATTGTAATCATTTTATAATTCAAATTATATATTGTCTCGATATTTACCTCTACAAAACAACATGAATTTTTAGAATAATGTGTGAAATTATTTGAAATTCATAGAATCATATTTCAAATTAGATTCAACCTTAAGATAATTAATTGAAACCATATGATTTGTGAATTTGAAATCAATAAAATTGTTATCCTAATCCCTTTCTTAATTTCCTTATAAGTATATTTATAATATAATGTTTTAAATGATAGATTATTATTTATTTTTTCATTTGTCCACTTACAAAATACCAGATTCTCTATGCTTAAAATTATAATATAAAATTAATCTCTAAGTAATCATTTAATCTTATTCATGATTCTATATTCATAAAACATTTTTCTATAGATTTTAATTGATCTTAAAATATTATTTATAAAAATAATAGTATCATTTTGTGATTAATCATATCCAATTTAGATATCTCTGATCATATCATGATAGGTTTCCTACTGATACTCTTTATCATCATATCCAATTAAGAAATAGCTTGTATTTTTTACAAGACGCAAATTTTGTATACTTATTCATACCAGTCATATTAAGTCATGCAAATAAGGTGATGATATTAACATATTATAAACTATCCTATAAGCTTTTGTAATCAAACAATCATAAATAGTGAAGGATTTAATTTATATTAAAAGATTAACACCATCCTCAGTGAAATTAGCATTATCCCACACTAGTAATAGAACATATATAGATTTTATCTTTCACGATTAATGGAATATGCTTCCAAAAACATTTAGAGTCATTTTTATTTACCATATGCATTGAATCTATTTTCAATGTTGATCGATGTTAAATACAATTTAAAATAAAATCAGATATTTAAGAAATTATCCACAACCAATATTCATTAATGATACACTAATAAGTGAAACCTATCATATTATCAAATAATTGATTAAAAATAATCATGAAAAGTTTTTATAACAAAATAATCAAGGCCTGAGTTATTTTATAAAACCATAGGGGGTGATGAATAAGTGGAAACAAAAAAATTCATTGATGGTCTATATTTTCCCAATAAATAGTTTCAATGATTTTAAATTAATTGGATATATAGTGAATGTGATATATATCCATAATGGAAACACATAGACAAAAGGGTTTCTATACAGAAAAATGAAAATTATTATAATATATCTAATCATAAGTGTTCCAAGGTTTCAATAAATATACATACGGTCTAATTTATGATAAATTGAAATTTTAATAGATAAATAATAATGTATTTAACTATAATTAAATGATTAATGTAGATAATCAATATGAATAATTATCATCACATCCCAAATATCAAGATTTTATTGAATTTTTATTCCATGATCAAAATTTTTATTCTACCTAATATCATAAAAATACATCAAGGAATTCATCATGGAACGGGAGGTTGTATCTCTTAGAGAATCCAAATTTTCAACATATATAAAATCAATAATTTCATTTCATATTTATAGGGTATTATAATTTTTTGTATGATTCCTTCAATTATGGTCTGATCATAGATCAAAGTGAGAAGGAAAAATAAGTCATTTATGTTTAAAATTATCTTAGAATAAGATCACCACAGAATAAGTTGGTTTTGGTGTCTTATATTTATGAATTAAATAAGTAAAAATCATATGAGGTTTTTTTATATTAAGTACATTTTGAATTGATTAATGTGAAATTTAATTCCTCGAATAAATAAAATCATAAAATTTCAAAACATTTTTCACTTATCACTAAACATATTAATTTGTACAATATTATTATTGTTTAATCGTTTCTAAAAATTCCTTTTTGTTATCTTCATTTATTATGATGTGGTAAAATTTAATTAATTAATCGATATAACAGTAATTTTCCCTGGGATAATGTTCACAGTAAAATTAAGTTTTCTTAAATGCATAAAATTAAAATTACATATAAATCATCCCATTTAATGTGTGTCACATCATATGGGAAAATAAATCATTTCATACATAAGATAATCCTAGTGATGTACGCCTAAAATGTGTACAAAATTAATTTAAGATTAAAATAATGATTTAACTACATGTATGTACTAAGTGCATTCTAACAGAAGAAAAAATATTACCTACTTATGGGTAACTAAAGAATACTAAAATTATGTTCTACAAAATCAAATCCTGGATTCTTTACCTCAATATATTGTCATTACACTAATCCCCAGATAACTCCAAAGAGATTTTGACTCATCCATTACCATTATATTAATTAATACATCAATCAAATGTCGATAACTCATGGATTCATTGCATCGAAAAATAGATTGTATCATTCATAAATTTTTAAGGTTGTCTAAACTGCACACTACAATATAGGATGGTTTTGGGGAGAGTACTAAATCGTTTTGATAATATCTATGGAGGTATATACTATTTATCAATTCAAATCAACTCATACCCCCATTCATAATTCACATAATATGTAATCTTGGATCTTATAATATGATTTTCTATTTTTTAAGAGGGTTGATGAATTATGGTCATGTACATATTAGGAACTGAATATTAAAAAATTATATTTGTATTTTCATTTTTTCCAAATATTTGGTTTTAAAAATTATATTAGCTTCAAGATCATTACTTTATTTTTTAAATGAAAAATATTTTTTTAAAGAATAAAATTTAATCAAATTTTTTGTTGTTGTGGTTAATGAGTAAGGTGGGTTTATGGTACCGATAAAGGGATATAATATTTTATAATAAATTAGGTCAAACAAGAGTGTTAAATTTATTTCGATAAAATTTATGTATCACATATAGGGTTATATGAGGAATCATTACTGAATAATTATAATTGATTCTATATAAATTTTTTAATATATCATGATATTATAACTAGGAAAATTTTTAGACTTATGTGAATGGAAATATTTTTCATATTTTTGGTGAATTTTTATTAAAAATATTTAAAATACTCTATATCAGTAAGTTTATATATATATATATATATATTATTTTCAAATAAATCCCTTTATAATGAGAACAAAAATAAGAAGAACCACATGAAAATCAACGTGTCAAAGGGTATCTACCATTGAAGACACGTGATAGAACCAATCCAAAAAACCAAAACAGAAGAGGATGACCAATGGAAAGAGCATCTTCAAACCACTGAAAATACACCACCACACTAAAAGAGAACCTCCAACATATCTTCCTTCTCTGAAGCCACCAACACAGTCCAAAATATTGTGGAATCCATCAAATCCAACCATGATGGGGCTGTGTATGAAGGAGCACAAAGAAAAGACAGAGGAAACAAGGAGAAGATGAGCCATCAAGGCACAAAGAAGATACAAAATCACCAAAGGAAAAACCGGTAAGTAATTGTGAATTGCTTTTTAGAGGGGAAGAACACCGAAAACGAGTGTTCCTGCGATGACCATCCATATATTAGAGTTAAAATCATTTATGAGAGCAATCTACACATTTGAAAAAAAAATTACAAGTGTGTATCATTTATGTAATTGACATTTGGATGGAATAAATAATATATAATAGATGTTTTAGAGATAAATTGTTTCTTGTGGTTGGGATTATTAATAGGTTTTGGAGAATATAGTATGCTCACAATTGATTAATAAACCATAAAACATATGATCTATAAACATAGAATTATTATGAAAATGAAAATTAATAATTTATAACACATACATCATTTTTATCATATTATATCACATTGTTGTATTTTTAATGTAGATCAAATATAATCAATGAAAATAATCTCACCACAATAGGTAATGAATTACCGACTATGATCCACTTATATAATGGAGGGATTACTCATAACTCTTAGTAACATATCTTAAATGATTAATTAATATAATTGGTATATTATGGAGTTGTGGATTCATCTTGAAAAAATAACTACACTCACATAAAAAATAGATCCAATACAGTTAATAGAATCATTTCATTTAATGGAGGAGTCATAGCATCAGATAAAAATAATTGTAAGGCCACATAAAATACAATAACATATTTATATTATAGTATTATAATTATTCAATGTTTCTATGTGTAATTTTGGTTTCCAAGACATATAGGAATCAAGTAACTTATTGATAATAAATGATTTTTATATTGATATCACATATAATCAGTTGAATTATATAATATGATATATGAATCATAATACTTGAATGATATCACGATATTTTTTTCAATGGTATTTATTATCTCTGTTTCATGGAATATTTTATTAAGGAATTAAAAAATATGATTCATCTAATTTCATAGTTCATTTCTACCAGTATCCTATATGTAGGAACTAAATAGTGATGTAGATGCTCAATATACAAGAGGGGGGTGAATTATACACTTTAAAAATTCCTTTGGAACCTTTAATGTTAGTTATGAATAACTATAGTTTCCTTAGGATAAGGAAAGGACTACGTTTAACAAAGTTAAAAAAAGGAAAATTAACAACACCTCTAACACTGAATGTAAACTTGGAAAGAGATTCCGAAAGTAGGTTTCGGAAATATGGTTCCGGAAATTGAAACTTAACAAAAGATTACAATATGATATTCTACCTTAAAGCATATAGAATCTAAAAGAAACAGAGTAGGAATAAGGAAGTATAAGAAAGTTATACATTACTTACAATACAATATACAGCAGAATATAAACAAGTATTAATACTAAAAGTAAAAAGATATAAGTCTTTTAACCCAAAGATAAGGGTATCCAACATCTTTGGATAAAGGTCCCTTGATTTATACTTTCATGCATGTCTGTCTTACCCACACTAGGGTAAGCCCTCGATACGATGATCAGAATCTCTGTCTTGCTATCCCCGCAAGTCCTCAACTTTAAGGTAGTTGGCAACCTCTGTCTTTCTCAGCAAGGAAGCCCCCGTACATCAAGGTAGTCAGCACCTCTGTCTTCATATCCCCAGAAGCCCTCGAATTTAATCACCAACATTCGGAGTAGCAAGAAGCTTTGAGAGTTAATAAGAGCCTCTCTCTCTAGAAATCACTTCAACAGCATGTATGCACAAAACCAAGTTGTTCATATGTCATCAGTATTCTGTCTCGAGCTCTTTAAAATGAGCTCCTATTTATAGGTAAGGTCATCCTCCTTCCCAACGGTCATATTTTCCTTAAAGATCGGAGGGACCATTACACGTTTCACTTAGACAACGGTTAGTTTATAACAAAATAGACGACATCGTTTTATAACAAAACAAGTGTAACAAAATGTACGACATCGTTTTAAAAACTATCTCAAAAGTTCGTAATGAAAAAAAAATCGGAGTGAAGGTTCGGAGTGTAATGAAAATAATAAAGAGTAGAAAAATTTTAGAAGTGTAAGCAGAATAAAAGTTCGGAGTCTAACCAAAATATTTTTCGGAGTCTGAATTAATTCAGAGTGTATAAAACAAAGATAATCAGATTCTGTTTAATAGGTGAATTCAGAATGAGAATTCGGAATGGGAATTCGTCATCAGAATTTGTAATGAGAATTCATCATCAGGATTTGTAATGAGAATTCGTCATCATAATTTGTAATGATAATTCTTTATCAGAATTTGTAATGGGAATTCAGAATGAGATTTCTTCATCAGAATTCGTAATGAGAAATCTTCATTGGTATTCGTAATGAGAATTCCTTATCAGAATTCATAATGAGAATTTGTTGTCGAATTTCATAAAAATTCGTATCCTTAATCTAGAGTAAAACTGTATTCGGAATTCGAAATGAAACTTTATCACAGTTCTCATTCTAGATTTCAGAGTGAACCTTTATTACAGTTCTTGTCCAGAATTCGGATCCTAAAATAGAATACATCATATCAATGTTTCAAGAAGTTCCGAGAAAATAGAAATGAATCCGAATCTTATACTTAAGAAAAATCTGGATGAAAATATGATAAGGATAGTTTTTCTTATAAAAGCGATTTTCCTTATAAAAGCAATTTTCATTAAGAAAGCAATTTTTCTTATAAAAGCAATTTTCCTTAAGAAAGAAATTTTTCTTATAAAAGAAATTTTCCTAAAGAAAGAAATTTTCCTAAAGGTAAGGTGTTTGTGATTTTCAAAACAAGAAGGAATGGAAAAGTTATAAGGAAAACCTTAATGACTCAACAATCTCCGCCATTTTGGAAAGCACAAACATCCTTACGAAAAAGAAATTTTAAGAAGAAAAAGCTTATCTCCCTTGCTTTATGAAAATTGATGAATATGACTAACTCCCCCTTAGGCTTTGAAACACTAAGGATCGTATTCTATATTTATGGAGTGACATTTCATTACGAAAAAGAAAGTCTTCTTTAATGAAAAACTCCCCCTTAGAGAGACTCTTATTAGAGTTATTTTTCCTTTAAGGATCTTTTCCTTCTCCCCTTTAGATAAACTTTCATTGGAGTTCTTCTTTTTCTTAAGGATCTTTTCCTTCTCCCCCTTTGTGATTTTCAAAAAGAAATCGAGGGAATGGAAAAAAATAACAATGTACCTGAAACATTACAAGAAACAACAAAAGGAACGACAAGCACAAATTACAATTATGTTTGAAATCTCGGCAACAAAAAAATTACAACAAAAAGATCTGATTTAGTTATTTCGGATCTTTTTCCTTCGACATGAGCCCCTTAAGGATGGTTTTAATCTTCTTCAGGTCTTTATGATCTTCTTCAGCTTGCTTCTCCAGGACCACTATTCTCACAGATTGAGCTTCAATTTTTTCTTCCTGGGCTTTGATCTTCTCTTCCTGAGCCTTCAACTTCTCTTCAAACTCAATCCGATGATCTCTTTCAAATTTCCAGTTCTGAGAAACAGAATTCAACTTCCCATTCAGATCTCTAACTTATTGAATCCGGATGTTCATTTCATCTGTCAGCTTCTCTTCAAAGGATGAAGTCAGATCATTTATCTTCATGTCCTCAGTCTCAAAGGCATCTTTAACATTGTCTTGAAACTCATCAAATAACCTCATCTCTTCAACAGTCTTCTTCGACCAGTTTTTCATCTTCTTGCAAGATTTTCTATGAGCATCGTAGCCAACAAAAAAGGTTTTGAACTGAGCCACAATCTCAACGCACATGTCCATAACCATAGACACAGAGTCTGTTTTCTGATTCAAAGCATGTTGGAGCATCTGACATCTTGAGTCAATACTTGAGAAGGTCGGAATGGTTCCCACCAACTTCTTTAAAGACTGGACAAAAAAATCATGCCCCATGGAAGATGACTCTGAATCCGAAACTTTTCTTGGAGAATTTTATTCTTCAACAAGGTCAAGATTTCTCTTCGAAGAACTACCAATTTCTTTCCCCTTCCTCACTTCTGAGCTCAGAGTATCAGCAAGAATTTGCTTTACCTTGTCTTTTTCTGGAATTGAATCCTGTTCCGGAGTTTTCTTCTCACTATCAGAAAATTGAACAATATTATCTTCCTCAACAGCAACATCCTGAACATGAACCCCTACGTTTTCCTTCTAAGCAAATTCATGTAAAAGTTTTTCTTCTTCTCCATGATAAGTAACTTCTTCTTCTCCTTTCTCTTCTTCCATTGCTGGAGTAACTAGCTTCGAAGATTCAGCTTCTGAAGTTCTGAGTGATAAGTGTTCTGAAGGTGTTCCCTTGTAATCATCTACTTGTTTCAACACATCTCCGGTTTCACCACTTCCTTCAGCAACATCTTCTTCTTGTTCCACTTTCTCAACTTGCTCTACTTCCTCAGTAGTCTTAGTAACAGCTTCTTCCTTAGTAACGAAATTTCTTCCTGGAGTCTCAAGTAGAGATTCCAAGGAGAAAGATCTCGGAACAGGAATAGTTGCTGAAACCATCTCATTGAATTTCAACAAAGCCTGAGCTACCTCAGCCTCAGACATCTTCTTCTTGAGCTTCTTTTACTTTACTTGTTTTTCAAGCTCATCAGCAGTTCTCTCCTTCAAGTCCTTAGCCTCCACAGGGTCCAATCCGAACTGCGGATCACCTACTTTCCTTTTCTCTTTATCTGCTATCCACTTCGTAACAACTTCATCAGGATAGGCTTTCTTCTTCTTTGGTTTTGGAGGTGCGGAATGAACTTCCTTAGACTTGGGATTCTCTGCTTCTACTTCCACTTCTTTCAGCTTTCTCTCCCTTACTGGCTTAGATGATTCCGGTTCAGCAGCCTTCGGAGCCACTTCTTCTTGATTAGCCAAATCGAAGAACTCACCAGTTTCCTTGTTGAAAGCCACATCCATCCTCTTAAGAGTACCATCGCTGACCAGCATAATCTTGCAAACTCTTGGCATAGATTTTCAAGCCTCCTTGAAAGACTCAAGGCACCGAACTATCAACTTCGAGAGGATTTCTAGATACATAATAATCTGAGCTCTCAGATTTCTTTCTTCAAATTTTCAAGAGTGATAAGAATGTGTGCTTCATCAAGTTAAACTTCTTTAGATTTATCAGGAAATCTAAGATATAGATCTCAGTTTTCTTCAAACTCTCTTTATCACCTTTCCTCGGTACGATAAGCCCTTGCACCCACAACTCTAGAATCCAGAAATTTGTGGATAAACTTGCAGTCTTCGGAGCCTTGTCATCAGCCAGTCCGAGAGTTTCTAAGTATTTTTCCTTATCGAAGCTACCCTTAGAGTCCGGAAACACATGCGAAATAAATTCGGCTTCTCCTTCATAGGTCATCCCTACCAAGCTTGCTGCCTTGGTGTGATGAAAGCCTGTATGTCTTGCCATAAGAATTAAAAGAAAACTTCTCCATATTATCTTCCTTAAAGATGGAAACTGATTCATAGAACTCAACAAGTAACTTCAAAAAGACATCATCTTGATTCCCCGGTTTGGATACAACAGCATCTTCCCAGCCATTCAACTTAATGTTATTTCAAATAAGAGAATCATAGTTATTGAAGAAATCTGGATGGACTAGCCTTTCTCTGTAAACTAACCATTGAGAAATTGGCTTAGTGGATGACATATCTTGAGAAGCTAACTCCGCAGACATTCGGATCTGTAATCCTCTGAGAAGTTCGGAATGGAGACAACTGAAGTTCGGAACGGATTTAAAAATAGAGAGGCAGAGATTCAGGATGCGAGAGCTTGAAATCGATGTGGGACGAGTATTTGGGTCCCCTTTATATAGGAAATGGAACGATGGTTCATCTTCCTTGGTTGATCTAACGGTTGGGATGAGCTGAGATTAGATCTGACCATTGAAAACTTGAATCTGAACTTTTTGAGGTTTTTATTAAAACAAATAATTAATAAAACTATAATCCGAAAACATAATACAAGAAAATTTCAGCAAGAAAAACAAATGACTATGAAAACTTGAGTGAGGAAATCATATATTTCATATTGGCTTAGTAGGATTATTTGTAATGGGTAAAAAATAATGACTACGAAAGAAATCTTTATTATGAAAAGACAGAATTCGCAAAAACTTTACTACGGAAAACAAACTCAGTATGGAAAACGTATTACGGAAAGCTCTGTACGAAAAACAAATTCAGTACAAAAACACACTTAATAAGGAAAAACATAGTATGAAAGTTTCATTAGAAAAAAATGAAGGATTTGGTACGAAAATCCCGTTATGAAAATACCAGTACTAAATTTTTCATTCCAGATGTTTTTAATATGAACACTTCCATTCTAGAAGTATTCTATACAAACATGTCCATTCTGGAAAAATTGTAGTTCCGGAAACCTCCATTCCAGAAATCTTCGTTACGAAAAGTTTGAAAACAAATTTTTGAAAAACTTTTCTATTCTATCAAGAAAATGTACTCCCCCTATGAAAAGGAGTGTGTTGCTGTACGGAGACATTTTCAACAGAAATTTAATTAAGGAGGATTACCTTACGGTTATCATTCCTAACTTCTGTTTAATATATTCAAATCTATCAGAAGGAAACGATTTTGTGAAAATATCAGCAAGTTGATCTTGAGTTCTGATAAATTGATGAATAATATCTCCTTGAGCATTACCTCCGAATGTTACCTTTCCTATTTTTGTTTTCATAATCTTTTCAAAATATTTTTTGTTACCAGCCATGTGCCGGGAACATCCACTATCCGTGTACCATGTATTGTTGTTGGTACTCACTTTATTTTCCTGAAATCAAGAAGAAAATTAGTCTTTCGGAATCCAAACTTGTTTGGATCCGAGATTTCCAGATAATAAAATTTTAGGTACCCACGTCTTCTTAGAAAAGTAGGCTTTGTGAAATCCTAGAGATTGGGTTTTGTTTAAGGAACAATTCTTTGCCTAGTGGCCACCACATTGACACTTGGTACAAAATGGGGCACTTTGATTAACAAAATAATTGTTACTAAAAATTGGTTTTTCATGGATATAACCAAATCCGGATTTATTTCTTAAAGGTCTTATTTGGGAATACATCTTATCAGAATTTTCATTACCATGGGTAAAGTTTGATAAACACTTATTTAGGGAAAAAAATTCGGACTTGAGTTTTACAACCAAGTTTTTATCCTCAAAATCATTATTTTTTGAACTAGAGTTAGGCTTGAAAACATTTTTCTTAGAAATTACTTTTTATAATTCTTTAGAAAGTTTGTTATTCTCAGAACTTACTTCCTCAAGATTTTTTGATATACATTCAAAATCATCATTTTTCCTATCAAGATATTTAGAAAGATCTGATATCTCTTTCGTACGAATAGAATTCCTAGAGTTTTCCTTATCAAGTTTCTTATTGAGTTTGGAATTCTCAATCTCAAGAAGTTCAGCCAACCTAGAGACTTCTTCATAAGTAGGTAAAGTATTTTCTTCATCAGAAGAAGATTCCTCATCAGAAGAGTTATAATACTTACTATCATTAGAATTTAAAGAAACATTGGTCAATGATTCAGCATTTCATACCTTAGCCCTAAAACAATGATTATCAATAGGTAATCTGGCTATAAGACCAAGATTCTTCTGTCTTGAAGATTCATAATCAGAAGTTTCATCTGAAGAGTGACCACCACTGGAACTCCAGGTGTCATTGGCTTTCATAACTTTCTTAGCTTTGGCTTTATAATACTTCTTTCTGTTCCTGTCTGAATACCTTTCTTTCTTTTATTTCTTTTTGAGAAAAGGGCAATCTGGTCTAATATGTCTAGCTCTCTTGCATTCATAACAAGTAACTTCTCCATCTTTCTTATCTTTTCTTTCCTTTTTCTTATACTTAGATTGAAAATTTCCCTGTCCAGCTATCTTGTTCATTCTTCGAGTAAGATTAGCTAACTCATTTTTAGAGACTTCACTCTCACTAGATTCGGATTGGAAAATAACTTTCTTAGCATTGGATCTGGTTACTCTCTCAGGAGTCTTGGCTTTCATCTGATTTGAAGTTGTTTTAAAAGCAACAGTACCATTTCCATTCTTCTTCTTGATATTGTCAGCATCTCACTTCATTCTAGTTTCATTTTGTAGAAGAGTTCAAAAAATCTCATCAAGAGTAATTTGAGTGACCTTATTTTTCACAACTATAGTTGTTCTCTTGGACTCCCACTCATTGGGAATGATATCAATTATCTTATCCACAAGAGCTTCATCATCTAGACCTTTCTCTCCCATAGATTGTAGGCTATTGACGATAGTCATAAATCTCTGTTGAACTTTACATATTGGTTCACCATAAAGAAATTTGAAGCCATGATATTTAGCTCTAAGCATAGCTCTTCTAGTATCAATCACCTTAGAAGTTCCAAAGTGTGTAACTTCTAACTTCTTCCAGATACAATTAGCTTCTTCACAAGAAGAAATTTGGCTATATATATTTCTGGTCATTGAACAAAGTAAAGTATTGCGTACCTTATAGTTGAGTTGATATTCCTGCTTTTCCTGGTTCGTAAAAGTTCTGACTTCCTTGTCAGGAATTTTATAATCTACAGTAAGCATAAAAAAGTTGTCCACTCCAGTATTGATAAAAAAAGTCTTCATACGATCTCTCCAGTATTCATAATCATTACCATCAAAGATTGGTGGTCTTGTAGGATTCATATTGTCAATTGAACCAACATTAATTTCTGCCATACTAGAAAAATCCTTCGATACACAAACTTGTTAGTAGCAAAGATTCGTAATAACAAAGTTCAGAATGAGAAAGTTTGGAATGGGAAAATTCGGAATGAAAAAGTGAGCAAGAAAATCATATTCATGAGTATAGGTATTTCAGAGACCTCCTATGATACAAAATGTAGGATTGGTATAGAGTATGAGGTTTCCAACCTCTGATACCAACTGTAGGATCAAAATAGTGATGTAGATGCTCAATATATAAGAGGGGGGTGAATTATACACTTTAAAAATTCCTTTGTAACCTTTAAAGTTAGTTATGAATAACTATAGTTTCCTTAGGATAAGGAAAGGACTATGTTTAACAAAGTTAAAAAAGGAAAATTAACAACACCTCTAACACTGAATGTAAACTTGGAAAGAGATTCCGAAAGTAGGTTCCGGAAATATGGTTTTGGAAATTGAAACTTAACAAAAGATTACAATATGATATTCTACCTTAAAGCATATAGAATCTAAAAGAAACAGAGTACGAATAAGGAAGTATAAGAAAGTTATACATTACTTACAATACAATATACAGCGGAATATAAACAAGTAGTAATACTAAAAGTAACAAGATATAAGTCTTTTAACCCAAAGATAAGGGTATCCAACAACTTTGGATAAAGGTCCCTTGATTTATACTTTCAAGGAAGTCTGTCTTACCCACACCACGGTAAGCCCTCGATACGAAGATCGGAATCTCTGTCTTGCTATCCCCACAAGCCCTCAACTTCAAGGTAGTAGGCAAGCTCTGTCTTCCTCAGCAAGGAATCCCTCGAACTTCAAGGTAGTCTGCACCTCTGTCTCCCTATCCCCGGAATCCCTCGAATGTAATCACCAACATTCAGAGTAGCACGAAGCTTTGAGAGTTAATAAGAGCCTCTCTCTCTAGAAATAACTTCAACAACATGTATGCACAAAACCAAGTTGTTCATCTGTCATCAGTATTCTATCTCGAGCTCTTTCAAATGAGCTCCTATTTATAGGTAAGGTCAGCCTCCTTCCCTACGGTCATATTTTCCTTAAAGATCGGAGGGACCTGTACACGTGTCACTTAGACAACGGTTAGTTTATAACAAAATAGACGACATCATTTTATAACAAAACAAGTGTAACAGAATGTAAGACATCGTTTTAAAAACTAACACAAAAGTTCGAAATGAAAATAAATTGGAGTGAAGGTTCGGAGTGTAATGAAAATAATAAAGAGTATACAAATTTTAGAAGTCTAAGAAGAATAAAAGTTTGGAGTCTAACCAAAATATTTTTTGGAGTCTGAATTAATTCAGAGTGTATAAAACCAAGATGATCAGATTCTGTTTAATAGGTGAATTTAGAATGAGAATTCGGAATGGGAATTCGTCATCAGAATTTGTAATGAGAATTCATCATCAGGATTCATAATGAGAATTCGTCATCATAATTCGTAATGAGAATTTTTTATCAAAATTTGTAATGGGAATTCGGAATGAGATTTCTTCATCAGAATTCGTAATGAGAATTGTTCATTGGAATTCATAATGACAATTCCTTATCAGAATTCATAATGAGAATTTGTTGTCGAATTTCATAAAGATTCGTATCCTTAATCTGGAGTTAAGCTGTATTCGGAATTCGGAATGAAACTTTATCACAGTTCTCATTCTGGATTTCAGAGTTAACCTTTATTATAGTTCTTGTCAAGAATTCGGATCCTAAGACAGAATACTTCATATCAATGTTTCAAGCAGTTCCGAGAAAATAGAAATGAATCTGAATCTTATACTTAAAAAAATCTGGATGAAAATATGATAAGGATAGTTTTTCTTATAAAAGCAATTATCCTTATAAAAGAAATTTTCCTCAAGAAAGAAATTTTTCTTATAAAAGCAATTTTCCGTACGAAAGCAATTTTTCTTATAAAAGTAATTTTCCATAAGAAAGTAATTTTCCTAAAGGTAAGATGTTTGTGATTTTCAAAACAAGAAGGAATGGAAAAGTCATAAGGAAAACCTTTTTGACTCAACACTATATACATTAGTATAAAATATTATATTTTTTAAAAACATAGAACCACTTGATGAATCCATGGCATCTTCAATGGATTTATTTTTCATGACTCAATTAATTTTACTAAAACATAATTGGATCATGTTTCAATGATTAATATTATATTAACCATGGAACCGTATATGAATTTATAAAATTTAAAAAAATATGAATTCCAAAATTCAATGTTGTCAGAAAAGAGATACCACTAGAAAAGTGTCATTACAACCCACAATATAAGATTTTTTTACATGTTATCAATAAAACATACTCATACTTATATATAGTTATTTCAACCATATGATGTATCATATAAATAAATTTATACATATATAATCACATATTATATTATATCAATTAAACACTAGACATGGAATATATCAATCTAGAATCAGACAACTAAATAATTTTTGATTCTATAAGATGATTCATCAAATATAATAATTATTGAATACGTTAATCATTCTAATAGATAAAAACATTAAATTTCATATAAATAATTGTATACATCAATTTCACCAACCACTTAATCAAAAGCCCATATGTATTTTATTTTCAAATAACGGGTAAAATTTATTCCTTATAGAATTCAACTAGTGACATGATCATTATTATAACCAATCAAGCCAGATTACAAAATCATCAATGTAAGCATGTGAATGGTATCGATGTATGGTCAGTTAAAATTCATCTATCATTATTATAATAGTTATAGTGATTCATAATATCCATAAAACCCTATGTATATATGTTATCATAAAATATTATTTACGCTATATTTTGTTATCTATTTCTACGAATAGGTATCTATTTATCAGCTCCTATGTTGTATAATTATATCCTACTCAATATATTAGTATTTCTATTATAAAACATATTCTGAACTAACATACTCTATGACTATATATCAATATGGTCTACAAAAAGTCATATACTAAAGGCATATTATCATTGCGTTGTTTATATAATATATAAAACCCACAAAAATGTATTATAAATAAGGATTTCCTCTAATATAAGACAATTATAGATTTAACAACAATTTCACCTACTCTCCCTTACATCTAATACCAATATATAGAATGTGAACCTCATGATAATCATTGTTAAGTGATTTTTTGAGGTATAATTTACATTCCAATCATTAGGTAGGATATAATTATTTACAATTCCCCTATCAATGATCTATTAAATTAAATAATAATTTAAATGGTTGATTTGGATATTTTTCTGAGACTATGGTTCTTTAGTTATATAGATTTGTCAACTCATTTCATATCTAATATCAAAATTTCTCTCGATGATAGGAATATCCCTCTATTCATTGATATACATCATTATCCAAATAGACTCATTCTAAACAACAAATGATGTAGTGACATAATCTACCACTTTTATAATGTACTCTATGATACAACAATTAACACTAAAATATTTAAATAGTGTAAAAATGGTTATTATGGTGTATATTAATGTCTACAGTGAGCATTGATGTGAATTTAACACCAAGATAGATTATGATATATTTCATTTTAAATAAATTCAATTTCATCGAGGGACTGTGGAACACACTACCATGAGTCTAAAGGAAACATAATATAGCATACCATTATACCTTATCCCATAATTATCTGGATATGAATAAAAATAAATAAATAATGGAAATTTAGGTTATGAATTTATTATAAATAAAATAATAGTAATTTAAAATATAAAGGAATACATTTTGAAAAAAATTTGTTTGTTTTTATAATATAGTTTATTCAATCATTGAGTGTATAATTTAAAATTAATTTTTAAAAATTATATAAAACTTTTTTTAAAAATATAATTAATTTTTGAATTATACATCTCAAAATTATCGTGGGAGGAATATTTAAAAACATTATATACTTATTTATATTCTTATGAATAGTGAAGAATGACATTTTTTTGGAAAACTCCCTTTTCAATTAAAATATATAAAAATTTAAATTTTAGTTTTAATTATATTTTGTATAATAATTTCAATTATATAATATCTTATATGATAATTAAATTGTAAAAATTACATACTAAGGTATTACTTATAGAAAATTTAAACATCTGAATGTTTTTCTATGGAAATATAATTTTTGGACATGTGTGCATGTTTGATTTTTTACTTGAACTATGAACCATCTATGAATTGAATTTAGAAAAATAGATTCATTTTTTGAATCATAATATTTTATATTATAAAATAAATTCATCTTGATTTTATAAAATAATGAAAAGTAAAAATATGAAATAATAATTTCCATGGTTGAAGTTAAAAATTATCAACCTTGGGTTAAACTAAAAATATAATGGTTAAAATGTCCCACTAGATCATTAAACACACATTTTATGACCATATTTCGACCATTTCACCTATAAGTGTTAATAAATAACCATTTTGGAGATTTTTTTCATTATTAAAAATTTGTGTAACTGATTACTTTCAAAAAGGTGCATGTGTGTACTCTCCCCCTCTTATAAAATGAAATCTTCTTTCATCCCCTCATCACACATCCAAAAATAAATTTTTTGTGGAATACTATAAACAATAACCTAAAAATCCCCCTAAAAACCATAGATCCATTTTATTTCTCATAAATCCATCCATGTAAGGATTTGGGTTCAAACCAGGAGAGGTCATCTATGGAAGAGGTAACATGCTTATAAAATCATTATTATTTTATATCTTATTTCACTAAAAATAAATATTAATAAATATTCCAGGTATAATTAATCATGTATATAACATATAATTTTATTTTATAATGTTAATTTCAACACCTCTATCCATATATATTTTTATATTATATGAAAAAATGTCATTGATCACATGTACGATAAATTACCGCCTAGTGAACCAATGTATCTAATTTTCCATAATCACCTATCATGGTCAAATATAATAATGGTTTTCATGTGAATTTTTAATATATATGATATTATTATACATATGAGTTATTATTTATCATATACATTCACACAATCCATTACGTTTAAAATATGATAACTCCACTATTGGGTACTGTAGACTACCACCTCACGACGCGATGCGATTCATTTTTCACATTCACATTACAAGGAACGAAATATGAATAATTATAATTAATACTATTGATATATATGAAAAGATATTAATTATTCAAAATTAATTTATAATATAGTTCCTCATCATTTAACCAATTATGGTAATGATATTGTCACTCATGTGTACATAAAACATACTTTCTTCATGAATTGATGTGTTTATTTTCTTCTGAACATCATTTAATAAATGTACTAATAATATATCTACTTTGTAAATATGATATTTTGGGAATTAAATTTTTTTTATATTATTTATCAATATCATATAATAACAAATATAAAATTTCATGAATAAATAAGCTTATAATATTAAGGCAACTCACACCGGAATGAATAAAAATAATGTTATGTTATTCTCAAATGGGTGATAAAATTTTATAAGAGTTCCATATAATTTATTATATATAAGAATATAGTTCTAGTATAAATTAATAAAATTATTAAAATCATTATAATTGAAGACAATATATTTTCAATCCAAAAAAAGCATGAGGTTAGGGAATTCGTTTCAATTTCACATTATTGGGGCATATTGTAATGTTATAAAAAACGTATTTTTTACAGTCTATATGCTTCCCATTATATTATTTAATATCATGAATAATTAATAGTTCATTTAATTTTATTTCTTTCTATGAATTATTTTATCTAATTGCATTTTACCCAAAAATTTCCATGTTGGAATGAATTTCATATATCATTTTCTTTTAAGTGGTAATATTAGCAATTAATTGTCATTGATATATTATTATTATTTTCATATTTAATTTCTATTTTATTATGTTGTAAATACACTTGGTAAAAATTGTTATATTTTCATTAACATTACTTATTCATTGGATAATTATCTCTTTAAGGTTATGATCATTGTACGAGTTATATTTCACAATCTCCTATCAATTGGGTTAGTTTATGCTTGAATATATATTGATGGAAATTATTTGATCATTTTATCATAACACAATTAATATTTTTAATCTATTTATTATTAATGAAATTTTAAATTTATATTACAATTCTTCCTTTTATCATTCAATAAATTATTGATAATTTATTTTAATAAAAGTAGTTTTTTTTCAATCTTCAGTTGTAGATCCTCTTCTTTCCATAACCATGTTTTCATAAAACAAAATAATTTCCAAAATTACACAGGAGATTTTTTATAGATATTTTTAACCATTTATTTTTTTTATTATATTTTTTATGAAATGAATCATCAGGTCATTTTTTAAACTAGGCATATTTGGAATTTATTGAAAATTGGAAATGTCTATTTGTTTAGTAGTGTATAATATGTTTGGAATTTACCACCGTCAGGACCACTAAATTATTTAATAATTACATTGTATTTTTAAAATCTTATGTTCAAGGAAATATATATTAAAAATTATTTTGTGATTTTATTTTAAAAATATTTTCAATGTGGAATGTTTATTTTATGAAAGAACGATTTTAAGGAAATTTTCATTATATTTTTATTCAATAAGACATGAATCATTTATTTTAATTTTAATCCATATGTGATATATAGTATTGATACAATATTTATTATTTGCCTCGATGGTTGATGATCCATTTTAATATTTAAAGTATCGATAAAATATTTCGCTATTAATTATTTTAATCATTAATTATTTCTTGAAATATTAACATTCTCATCAAAATTGGAAAATATATATTCCATAAATATATAAATTATATATCATGGTTATTCTTATTACATAAAAAATATATCATTTTTTGATATAGTATTTTACTATGAATGATAAATGATTGATTGTAGAAATAATTGTTAATCCATATTCATTACTCAACATAAATATTTGATGATATGGAACATTGACCATGAATTAAATATATTATTCGATATATCCAGAATGATTTGGATATGAAAATATTTTTGTGCCCTATTTAAAGATATCCCTTTTGATGCAACATAGTCTAATGAGATGAATCAATTTGTTGGTCTTATTTAAATAGGTTTGTGGTATATATTAATTAATATGTTTTAAATATTCTAATGAAAGGTGTTAAAAATATATGTACTATGATTCATGGGAACATAAAATATAATAATAATAATTCTACATAATTTAATTTTTTTTTAATATTATCCATGATAATTTCATAACAATAAAATATAAGGAAGCATTTCATTTTCAGTTTGTAAATAAAATTGAACATGTATTCATTTATATACTATTCTATATTTATGATGCATAATAAATTCATTATAGTAACAATATTTAAAAGGAATGTGAGATTAGTTATTTTCCATTCCATTTTAATCATGAATTTATAATCATGACAGTAAAAATATTTAAATTTTATGTGTGTTAATTTATTTACCATTGCAATATTGATTACGCTTCTTGATTCATGATATCTTTATCTTTATGTAACTCTTACTGAACATATGATCTCACCCATATTTTTTTCATTCCCAGGTATCTATGATGTTGACTATGAATGATATTAATTGATATATTATTGTGAATAATAATATTCCTCAAAATAGTTATGTATTAATTTTTATTTTTGAATATAATTAAATAATCATCTTTGTATCAAATTTACAAATACTTGTAATATATTTGGTCATTCCAGATTTGATTCATTTTATATTCGTCCAATATAATAATGTATCAAATGGATTCAAATTACTAGGGATGTGGTCATTACATATTATTTTGATGTTTTTGAATGGATAGCTCCACCATTGAGGGAGAGACCATATTAAAATATCATATTAAAATTTTCATTTTGGAAACAATAATCATAGTCACCTCATATAATGAGATCATCCACATCAAAAATCATTAAGAATATATCATTATTTATTTTTATGATGTTATAGATATTATTGATAGTGCATGTTGACTTACACCAGCATTGGATAGGAATGTACCTATTTTTTTCAAAGCTTATGTGACATGTGATGGTGTATATGACATAAAATTTATCATATAACTTAAAAAATACATATAAATAATAATATCAATCCTCTATCCCTCTTCAGAAGGATAGTGATTCATCATTTGAAATATTCCACATAACAATTTTGGGAACCCATTTAGAGAGTCCTATCTTTGAATCTACATTAGAATATTACCATAATAATTTAATATGACGAGTCCAACAATCCAATTTTATATATCTATATTAATTTTCATAACAAATTATATATAAGGATTTATACATATCTTTCATTGAGAAAATAATTCTAAATAAATCTTCCAAAATTAAAAATTTGGGATATCAAATTTTTAATAAGATGTATGATATGCATATAATATAACATAAAAATTCAACAATATAAGTAATATATTTTTATACATATGAAAAATATAAGACTTAATGAAACCACAAAGATGTATTTTATCATAAAATATTATTTTCGAACATTACAAATAATTTTCAATCAATAAATTGGTTGTTAAAGTATGAGAACCATTGTGGGGTCATTTGAAACATCAAACCCATCAGGTATTAACATATAAGAACACTCAACTAAATTATTATTATGTAATATTTTTTTGATTCCATTATATATATATTTCAAAATCCAAATAAGATATGATGGATAGAGATATTTATTCTGATAAATTCATTAGAACTAATGTAATGGACTCTTTATTGTTAAAACCATTTATTTTTAATATACTTCTATCATGTGATAAATATATGTATATGATCAATTATATATGTCAGCTTCCTTTATAATTCCATGAAATTTATTATCCTAATTGAACCAAAACTCTCAATGGAATATCAATAGTTAGTTGGTTTAACATATAAATAAATTATATAATTATCATATTATAAATGAAATCGATATATATTTAAACATTGATATATATTACCAAGATATTGATATTCACATAGATTTCAGATTCCTAACAATATATATGCCATGTGGTGGAATTTTTAGTGAAATTAAAATGATTAATTTCCCCTATTCATCATATGAAAATGATTTCTCATTTCTCAAAGAAATGAAAGAATAGTTGGATGGTCACAAAAAATAGATTTTAAAAACTATAGGTGAAAGGTATAACACAAAATACATTATGTTTGTTGAGATTATATGAAAATTTTAATAAAAATGATATACCTTGGTTGAATCAACATTAAGCATACAATTGACTACTCCAATGCCATGTTAAAAATGTTGATTAAAACAACAGATTATGTTTGGGGATTTATTTAAACACAATTGAAAATGTTAAATCCAATTACACATATTATAGATCAGTGAATATAATCTCTTCATTATTTGATATTCTTCATCCATCATCCATATGTAAATATGACAACTGTATTTATTGTATAACCTCATTATTTTACGAAAAAGACATCATTTTTGTGGGTCAATCCTTATAAATATTCTCAAAATAAGTCATTAATTATCTTTTCCATGTATATTATAGAAAACTGGGACATTTACTACACTACTCTATTCATAATATCATAAATGGTCAATTAATAAGGAGGCTTCGTATTTCTATATCAGGAAAAACAGTCTTAGTCAATATATAAATATATTAAATGATCAAAATTCATTAATATATATATATATTAAATCTAGAGAACCAATAATCTGGTCTGATGAAAATAATTACCAAATTTATTCTTTTTTCAGTCCTAAAATATATGGTATTTGATTTTTCAGAATTGTAGTTCTATATTGTTTTGAAGAATAATTCTATTATGAGGATATTGATACATGTATTTATAGAGTGGTATATTTAATAACAAAAAATTATTATTTAATTCCCATATCCAAGAAATATATGAATTCATTATTTAAATTACTCATCATATCATTTAAATCATGCCATTATAAATTTCATTAGAATTCATCTAGCATTATGAAATTTGTTTCTCAACAAGTGGTAACCTCATGATTTGGAACTACTAAAAATCCATGAAAATATGACTTCATAATTTCAAAATCCATCATATGTTTTTTCTCATATCATGTTGTGTGTTTTTTAATGGAATCTCCCTTCATGGTATATTATGATATCACATTATCTTGAACATTATTTATACTATGAGGTCTCAAATATTCTATACTTGTAATAAATACTTAGATACTCTTTTGTTCGTACAGTGTCATGAACTATATATTAACTATGCAATCTACATACCTAAGAATATTTTACTCTCTTATAAAACTATGATTGGCATCCTTCAACATCATTATGAAATTAAAATGGCACCATGATATGATCCAAATGGCATGATATAAACAATTTCTTAACCAAATTATATTCAATTATATTATGATGTAATGTATGTAGTCTTATTTTGGATAAAATCTCATAGATAAAAATCACAATTTCATATAGCGAGGTTTCACCATGATATCTTATAATATGATATATAATTGAATCCCTTCAAGTCTAAGAACTCAGAAATTAAATAATTCCATTTATCAATAACAATTTATTCTTCTATTCATCATGATTCTATATGATGAAATCATTCGGCCAAATTCACATTGATTCTTATAATTTATCATTTTTCATTATCCATGGGAATATATTAATGATTTCAGATTCTCTATATGAATTAGATAGAATTATTCCAAATATTATATAACTGATGAAGTGGTAAAAAATATATATGTGAAATATATTCAATTATCATGAACTCCTTCTAAATTCCAGATAATCAAATGAAAAAAATCATTAGATGGTTTATTCCCCCACATGATAAGGTTGGATAGTGATTATTAGATATCCCACTCTACCAATGAACATGTAATCATTAATCAATTATATAATACCTTGAACTTTACATGGAGTTATTTGATCAATAATGTATGTAATACAACTTATGATTCTATCATATACAATGAATTTTTCATTAAAATGTTACGAAATGTGAATTTTAGTGACTTTTCATCAAAACATCTCCTATAATCCTTGAATAAATATTCTTAATGAGTCAATTGAGGAATCATGTACAATCTATAATCTTCATTTATATTCATAGATATCATGGCACATCATGCAATAATCGATCAAATAATATCTAATATTCTCTATGAATGGAAGACCAACATTCTATATCTTCAATTATGTTCCTAATTATTTTATTATATCATATAATTCCATGATATATAAAACATGATATGACCATATCAATATATAAAAGTGTATCACTATTAATACTATACATCAAATAGTACATTATCTAAATCTATCTAGTCTGAATGAGGCAATTAGTTGTTGAAGTCAAATATGACAAGAAATAATAACATTAATTATTTATGGACATCAACTACATGACATGGATATGAACATTAATCCACCATGTTGCTTTTTTAAATATTAAAATGAACATTTTCATGAAAGAACCTATATTTATTTTATATAAAACTTTGAAATAACAGTAATTATTCTGTAGTTTTTTGATTTTCTGAACTACATAGTGTGTGGTCATGAGATGGTTTCCATTGAGTCGGTAAAAGATGAAAATGAAGTCTAGAAAGCATTGTGATCTCTCAATCGTAACAGTTTGGATGGTCCAGATAGTTTTTCCAGAATATTATATGTTTAGACATGGGACTAGTTTAGAAGGAACTTAGTTGGTGTGGTGAAGGACATTGGTTTGGTGGTAATCTCCCTCGTGTGGAGTTTTCAATGATTTTATTTTTTAATCAAATGATTTGGGATCCATATACACTATATCATGGATGGTCTATTAGTATGTTTAATTTCCCTTACCTAGTGTTGTCTAGCATTATCAACATTATATTATATTTGAGACTACCTTATTGGGTTTCAGATAAATTAAAAAGTTTCTTTAAGGGATGATCAATAAAGTTTCATATGTAATTATATCAATAAAAATTATGGTATATTAACAAAGGAGTGGTTTGTTCTAATGTGGTTATCCTGATGGATGTAGATAAATACTATGATATACTTAAATTGAATGAAATTTTTAGTGTTCTTACAATAATGTGATTCTCCAATTGGTTATTTAATCAAATAAACATTTGTTTAAACTATATGTAAATAACCATCATTTTCATGGGAAATAACTTTGGTATAATAAAATCTATTATTGGGAATTAGAAAAATACATCTTCTATATCCTAGATTGTTCACTGTTAGGTAATAATATTGAATTTGTCACCTCCTCAAAAGTCTTTTGGATTAAATCATTCTCCTTTCTTGGTGTATGAAAAACTTTGGTGTGGATTATCATATAATGTATATTGATGATAAAATATCTTTTCAAAATGGAATTTGAAGATATATTAATGGTTTCAACAAGATTCTCATTCAATAGAATAAATGGATTGGAATAATTTTAATGTGATATAAAACCTTCATATATCTTCTTACTCGGTGGATAGATAGAAGGGAATTTCCAAATAAGGCATGAGGTAGTTGAAAACATATCTATCTGATAGAATATCTAGGTACACCCATATCATCATGTAGAATTCATGTCAACTATTTTTATAGGTGGTGGACAAGATTTCTATATGTATATGAAACTAGAAAAAATGTCATTTGTGAAACAAATAATTTTTTTTAATAAAATTATTACCTAAATCCCCAAGCGTATTTTCTCTTCACCCAACATTCCAAAAATGGTTATCATTATTACAAAAAATATTGATTCATTTTCGGGACTCCCATTCATATGGAAATAATTATTGGGTGTCTTGAGAAATAAAATTGAGGATAGAAAAAGGTGGGAGGTATCAATATCAGGTTTGTATCAGTAGAGATTCATATATTGCATGCAAAGATTTCATTGGATGTACTCACGTGTCTAGCGATGTGGGGAAAACTCATGAAGATGTTATATATAAATAATATGTTTTCTTTTAAAATAAACTCTCTCATTTATGGATCTAATATGCCCTCACATCATAGTTCTTTAGCATCACTTATATTGGATAGTCGGCATGAGAAACATCAATTTATGGAAATAGAATAGGGTCATCACCATTTTAGGTTTCTAAGTGTGCCAATTTCCAAATATAATGTTTTGGAAAGTAGTATTTCTCCCAAGATTCATTCGTGATTTCCAATATTATGTATAAAATGACCACTTTAATCTCATCAAGAATATATCATACCAATATAACTATGTTTTCTATATATATTCATTGTAAATATTTTCATGGAAAGAGAATCATTAGTTTCAGATAGAACATTTTTAGAGGTAATGATGGGTGTATTTTCACATGTCAAAGGAAATTCCCATTAATGTTAATAACTTTTCTTGAAAAATCCATTATCATTCATTTTCAATTGATGAATAGGATATGTATATATGAATCTAACTCATATCTATTTGTATGTTTATTTCCATCCCTATGAATAATTATATGATCCATGGTTTTTTGAAGGTGACAGGTCAGACATGGTGTGGTGTAATTTGGATGATTTCAATAGTTTGGTCACTAAGGTTGCATTGGCTACACAGCTCAATAATGTATTATTCATAGAGTAGAGAACAATGATCATGAGATGAATATGAGAATTCTATATTTTTGGTGGGGTGAGGGTGCATTTGGAACGCTTGTAATAAATTTTCATATGAGGCCTTCTCTTGATCAAAGTGGGAAAAAATATTCCGAACTAGGATCATGTTGATTTATATTCATTTTTTCACTAATAAAATTATTTTTTCCCCACCTACATGTTTTATTTTGACACTATAAATTCCAAAAATTCATACCTTATCATCTTCAATGGGTGGTGTATTTTTTTCAACCCACAATGGATTTGTTTAAATATTAATATATATGGGTCGTGCTAAATGGGCATAATTTGATGTGGTGAATCGTTCATGATATAAGTTGTTTATATATTCTTTCATTCATTGAATTATATGAAAATAGTGATTCTATCCACAAGGAAACTCTATATATTCTTATGACATTCCATATTTGTAGTCACAATCACATTAACCTTTCTGTAGTTGAAAAAACTCTAAATAAATTGTTAATACTTTTCTAGGAATTTCTGAAATTCCTCTACCTATATCAGATCATATTTATATATAATGATGTCTTGTCAATAAAAACATGGAAATCCATCACATGTGGACCATGTGTGGTAAAATTGTTTATTTCATAGAATCATAGGCTACTCAAGGACTTTCAATCACATTCTTTTCTAATTTGTGTTATTCTATAACAATGGTGGTGATTTAGTTAAAGGTGATTCCCTAGGGATTCTCTATTTCATAACCCCATAATTTCATTATTTTATTGTACCATTAGTTTCTAAAGGTTTTCATAGTATAAAATAAATACAATAATGATGATGATTGTACATATTTTATTCGAACCCATTGTAAATATAATCTAAATAAAAAACTAGGGTTAGGTGTGTGGGGTCGTACTCTACGTTTTCTCCATTATTGGATTAAAAACATTATCCACCATTTAATAAGAGATATAAATTGGAATGTATTATGATCAATTTTTTTCAACCAATAATTGTTTATTGTATAATTTTGAGGGTTAAAGCATGTTATGAATTTCCTTCAACAACATCTAATATTTTATTCTCTCACAAATGAAGAAGATAATCTGATGAAATGAATACTTTTTAAAATAATTATTAATTAACCCATCAATCCCAATATGAGAGAACGAATTTTATGTAAATATATGTATACTGTTTAAAAAACCATGTATTCTATTATTTATCCATTAAAATAAGTTTCATATTAAATTAAAATTATTTTTTTAAATAGTTTACCTTAATTAATAAAAAAAATATCACCTTGTAATTTAGGAACAAATATAGAAATAATTTTCATCATTATATATCATAATTATCGGATGGGTATTTTTCATACATATAATAATGACAGATTTAGATAACATCCATAATTAAATTTGATCTATTTCATTAATTTCTAAGGATCTCTTAGTTCATTCCCCTACATTTATTCAATATGCAGATCATTAAAATTTTGATGTCCTTAATTAATCAGTCAAAACAATAAACCTCCATTATTACTATATATATATATAGTTTATAGTTTTTGTAATGGATCATTATATATAAAAAATTATAATAATATTACATTATGAATTTATATATAGGAAACCATTAAAAACGATTCGCCACTAGTATTAAAAATTTGAATAAAAATACAAAATAATACTAAAATGATTAGTTAATATTGTAAAGAAATTCTTCTTATTATAAAACTAATCCACCATATATTTACCATGATATTATTGGATTTTAATATATAAAATAATAAAAAATAATTATTAATTTACCAAATTCTGTATTTATAATCATCTTTTAATTCTAGTTATTGAAGAATCTCAGTGTGAAATGTTATGGTGGGTGGTCCACAAAAATTTAAATTTCCACATGTTTCTTTGGATTCCCCATGATTTATAGACACATTATTAATCAAATTGAAATTATTAACATATTTCATATTCAAAGATTTTACTAATTGAGATTTATATCATTATCACCTTCATTTGAGTTCAAAGAGTCCACAACTTATGATCCAAATAGATTATAATATATATAAATATTTCATCATCGTAGATTAATATTCAAAATAATTATTTAAAATACACACCATAGAATAAAAAATGTTTATCATCATTTGAATCGAGCAACATAATATTATTATTTTATCAAATATATGTTACATTATACACAAAATTATTCACATATAACTATTTTCTTGGTCATTTATTTTGTACTACCATTCATCAAATCCTTGGGAAATAGAATACAAATAAAGGGTGTGAATAGATGTAAAATTGGGGTAAACATGGTATATTAAAATCATGGATCATATGCATGTATTATATTATCATAATTTATTGAGATCATAATTATAACAAGATAATATTATATATATAATTAGTAATAATTCAGAATTCATCATCCATAGCATAAATCATTTCAATTTGAAAACTCACAATCCATTAGTGGGAGTAATATTTATTAATAATACATGATACATGAGAACATGTCATAATAATAATAAAATGTCATGGTAATTTTAGAACTATCATAATAAGAAAAAATAAATTAATTTCTTAAATATTTTTCCCTTGAACATAATCATATAATATAAAATATCCCACAGTGGATATGGTTCACTCACTATATTATTTTCATCCATATAATGTGTTAACTCCCCAACCAATTTCATATATCTCATGAGATATCTGCCAATAACCAATTGTTGGATGTTATTTAATGGACCAACCAGTATCATAATTAAATCCACAAATAAGTGTTCCAAAATACAATTAAAACATTTATCATCACTTTATACCATTACATAAGGAAACTATATGGGTTTCATAAACATTAAATTATCACATAATCATAGGACCTACATATATTGAATATGGATGATAATATTAGAAACTTTCATTGGTAATTTAGTTAAAACATCAAGGATTTTGACATTGATGAAAAATATCCTTCTAATATCATTGAAATCACTTATGGGAAAAAAATATGAAAATTACATTTTCCTTTGAAAACATATTAAATATATATTTTTCAATATTAATAAAATTATATTCTATTAAAATTACCCAGAAATATTTTATTTCAATATTTATAAAAAATAATATTCATGGCCCCAAGAATATCCATTAAAGTGTTAAATCAAAATAAAAAATATTCCATTGAAAATTTTTGTGGAAAGACATAAATAATCCCTCGAAATATATCGTGAAAATTCATTTTATTTCATTGAAATGATAGATAAATTTTGTTGAATATTCATTTAAATAATTTTTTCATCATGGAAAAAAACAATATTTATTTTTACAAAAAAATTTCAATGGGGAAAAATATTTTTCTAATTGATGATGAAATAAAGTAAATTTTTATCATTGTCATTTTATAAAATATTTTAGGTACAAAATAGAGAATAATGAAATAAAAACATGATAAACACCCAAATTAAAAATTTTAGGGGAATATATATGGTTTTTAGGGATACGGTTTCTAGAATTCCTTTAACGACATTTCAACCATAAATAATCCAAATAAAAATTGATATTGACCCATGAAGCCTTAGGGTAGGAACAATCATTGTTCATTCATGGTCTTAAGTTCCATCATAATAAATTTATATATATTAGAAGACTATAACTCTTATATAATATCAATTATCATAAAATATAACATTACCTAATAATATTTAGATTCCAATTTATTAATAATTCTAGATTCTAATTAGCATTTAGATGAAAACAAGTACTTTTTAAATGATTGTTTTTGTTTAAAAATTATTCTAATTGTATCTTGTTTATAGTTTCTCAATCTACATAATAAAAAAATTATAAAATTATAAAATATAATCATTATATAATATTTTATAATAATTAATATTTTGTCATTATAAAAAATGAATTAAATCAAGTTGTAAAGACTGTCTCTTACGCGTAAACACAGATGGCATTATCATTTCAGATATAATAGAGATGTGGTATAAATGGATTTAACATCAACATTATAAAATGTCTTCATATTAATGATAATGATATAATATTTATAATAATTCAATAAAATATTTATATTAGTATAATAAATTATGAATTTTGAAAGATAGAAATAAATGTGATTTCCAATTCATTGGAAAACATAATTTAGCATATGCTTAAGGCCTTCTATAATTGGACAATTAATAAGACCAAAAGATATAGAAAGTGAAACGGGTTGATAGGGAGATCATTCATTTCATATTTTAAAAGGTAGGCTTATATGTACTTGAATATGTGAATACCATATGTGATATTTTATATGTGACTTGGATAGAACACACGTAAATTCTAAAATTAGGAAAATATAATGAAGTGGTATACATTTGAAAGTGACACTAAAGAAAAATATATAATATAGGATAAAATTTAGTTCAAATATATTCAAATAAAAATATATAGAGATATTTTTTCATTTGGTCCATTTTATCTCATTATTTACCCTTATTAACACTTTTAATCATTACCAATGTTTTAAGGTTTAATAATAGTTACTATTGATTATTACCAAAAATAAAATTTTGCTAATTTAAAATAATTAATACGATGATTACAAAAATTCCTGTTATATTATCAAATTCAATATCTATATAATGAATACATTTATTTTTTATTATGTTCCTAAATACAAATGAAATATGTTTTCAAATAATTCTTATATTAATCAAAAAATTTAATTTAATACATTTACAATCATGATAATAAAAATTAGATGAATACTAACTTATTGTATGGAATTTATTATCATCATATTTCATTAATATAATTAGTTATTATTAATTAAATTACCTTAGTAAACACATTTCTCTAATAAAAAGATTTTTTTAAAAAAATTATTTTAACACTAAAATTCTATTTTTTCATTTATAATTTTTTTTAGCCAATGGATTAATTTTTAACTGTGTATACATAATTTGAAAAATGTTTAATTTTCTGAAATTAAATTTTACGTGAAGCATATAAGAAGTTGACAAGACTCATGTACAAAATATTTGAAAATAGTATATTATGTTCGGTAGTATTTTCTATAGTGAATTAGAATTTATTATTTGACAATTATTTATCATTTCAATACCAAAGAATTATCATAGTTTTAAAATGTCTGAGTATCGTTCACAAATTTTCTAGGTTTTTTCTAAAAAATATATTTAATTTATTGATTTATTATATGAATATTTATTCTAAAATATATAGGTGTTAAATTCTAACCCCTTATAATAATTTCACCCTTGAAATTATATTACTCTGCTAAAAAACATAGTATATGCCTATGTCATCATATACATAGGTTCCAACATTGATTATGTTAACTTAAATTTCATCCATACAACAATAAATATGTTTTTAATCTAGTTTAATAGTAGTTTATAGAATGTATCAATGATTTTTTTAGTAGATACTCATATTAAGGATCATGTTCCAATGGTGTTAAATCTGACATGAGTTTGAATGATAAATATGGTAGGTACATTCATAAAGGAGATACCTAAAATACATGTTGAACATTTTATAGGTTAGGAATATGTTCCAAGTAATTATACACCATGATGAAATATTGATGAACCTCATATGGAATCATATATATATGGGTCAACATTCTCATCATTCAAAATATAATAAAATTAATCGAATTGGATATTTTAAGGAATAATTTATCGCTAACTGTGAACTATAGATCTCACCAATATTTGTTGTCAAATCAATTTTTTAATCTCCAAGAATTTATGATGTATTTCTAATTAGACTATTCTATTATTCAATTTTTTCAATCATATCAACTCTCAATTTATTTTATTCACCTACTTCATCGCATCACGTTGGAGTTCTTCACATATTTATAAAGAGGGACTCATATTGTGAAATATGAATGCTCGAGTGAAAGATATTTTTGTAAGGAAATCTGAACATAGGAATTTTTTTATCATAAAATCCTCTGAAATGTATAAACACATCTAACATCATATCATATTGGTTATGAGTGCTTCACATGGAAAGACCATATTTTTCATGACGATATGCAGTGATAAAGCCCAAATCATTATTCAATACATAGTGAATAATTCTCTAGAACACTAACTAAAAACATGGTTGTCAATAAAATATAATTTTGATTCATTATCATTTCAACCTTATAAATTCCATGACAAATAACCTAGAGAAGCAATAAATAGTGAAATTTTCATTGGTAGAATTAAAATATACTGATTTTATAAGGTGATAAGCTATGACAGAAATAGAATTATTCCCTCAAGATTTCATGGGGATTCCAAAAATACCAAGGTGATGTTATCTGTATTCCACTCTTGTATGTTTAATGGTCTCTATAACCCATATAATTTTGTCTCTCATACTTTACATAATATAATACCCATTACTTTGGAACATTCTCTTCTATATCTCCCTTCTTTTCATTCCACCAAAAATTATATCTATGATATCTATACAACATCATACTTATAGGATTTATAGAAAATGATTATCAACAATATTTATCTAACATCTCCATAAATTTTGGAATTAAAAAGAAAAATTCTTTATTCCTAATACATATCATTCTATAACTATCAGGGTTATAGTCTAAAACATTACTAGCCTTGTTTTATAGCTCAACTTATTCATTTTTTAGAAATTTAATTTTTACATGAATATATCATTGAATTTTTATCCTATAAATATAAGATCGTCATTATTTTATTATTATTTGAAAATGTAAAAATTTAAATTATGTAATTTCAAAAAGTTATTCAATATTCATTATATACCACATATCATGGACTTTTTTACTTAATGTATAAACCAACTTCTTATCCTTTATGGTGGTAATATATTGAGAGGTGATAATCATTAACCTATTAAAACCATCTTATTTGGGGTATAATAAAACATTTCTACATGAATTAATACATAATGATATTATGATTATAATATATGTAAAACATTTATCCACAGATAAAGGAACTCCATATCAATAATGTAAAAAATGCCTCTACTAGTTTTAAATCACAGTTCGAGAAATTTTTATCATGAACCTCAAACTGGTTGGACGCATAAGCTTCTACGATGGAGTTATACATTATAACTAATTAGTGTCCCTCATATAATTAATCACTTAATATCATAAAACAATATCCACTATATTATAGTGCGAGCATAGTTTCACTGAGATACCATATCTTTAATTCCATAAAAGTTTATTTACATTTATCTTTTCAGAGAATCATGGATCCCTTCCATTCCATAATAGTCAGTGGAACTGATATCCATGATAACCTTCTCCAATATTTTTGGTATTAACATTATAAAATATGAAAGTAACAATTTCTTATCTACATGGTATGTCTGATAGATTCCTCAATAACATCCATCATTCAAGGATGAACCCACATCCCCTTAATTGTGATTACAAGACCTATGAATGATACTTTCAATTAATTGAATTAAAATTTACCAAAATTTGAAAACATTTTTTTCTTCCTTGATTACATCACCATAATCACCAAATGATCTTAATATCCTTGTACACTCTGGGAATAAATAATTATACCATCTACAAAGTCTACCAGTTACTAATTATGGTAATTAATACAGTCAATAAACATTAGATCTATGAAAATAATAATGGGAATTATTATGTAAAAATAAAATAAAAATATTTCATAGTATGTAAACCACATATATATTAATATATTTTATTATTCCCTATTTTCTACCACAAATGATAATATTCAATTCCAAAGGAAATCATTTAAATGTATTAAGATCCTTGAGGTTTATTTAACAAATCAACAATTAAGGGTACAAAATAGTATTTATTAACATTAATCATTATAAATTCTTGATAATCAATGAGATGATGCATCCAAACATAAATTCAATTAAAAATATAACATGTTCAACCATAAGTGATTCACATGGAAGAATTAATCCCATATTGTAATTCCAATATTATTTCACATAAAATCTCTACAAGTCAATCTTGATAATTTTATAAATTGTGAATGAAATACAAGTAGCACTAAGAATGAGATCTATTGAAAAATTAAAATCTAGATTTAGTGAGTACTATAAATTTATTAATAAATAAATATTCATATTAATGTATAATAGAAATATCTTCAAATATTTTCTACTAAACAATAATTGTGTATATTTATATCCCTCTTGTATATGTGATATCAATCATACAATTGTTATATTGTCCATGGGAAGTTCAAATGATTCATTGAACTGATAAAATTCATTGTTATATTCAAAATTTTAAATATGAATTTCATTATTTAGAAACTTATATTATATCTATATAAGGGGATATAATCCATGAATGAAATCAAAACAAATTCATCTATATTGAAAATCAAAACATTTAAAACAATCAAATCCCTATGAAATTATATCAGAGATGAGCTATAAAGATGACTTGAAATCATCATATCATTAATAATTTACAAAGATAATTCCACAAATAAACATCAATGATGTGATGTGATTAATTTTATCAAAATCTTCTTCAATTATTGAGTTGGTATAATGAGAATGAAATTTCACAATTACAACTCTTGAGTGGTATATAATTTTATTTTTCAGAAAATTGATATTGAGCCCAACTTTAATTGATATGATCACAAGATATTTCCCTTTATCTCTTGTATTAATTTGTTTTTACATAAATTATATTCATTAAAACTCTTATACATGCTATAATTTAACTATATCAAATAATCCATGTAGGTATAGCATTAAAGTGTGGTTTGTGCATTTGGATTCATATTTTAAAAATTAGTATTAGTATGATCTTACGTTATATATATTTTTCATTTACGATCTCAATGGGATTCATTTCCTTAATTTAAAATTTTAAAATTTCCATTAAGTCAATTTACCCATGTTTTTTCTACATTTCTGACATAAAGGAATATTCATTTTATTTCTTCGGTGGTATTTTTTATTAGAAACTACTCAAAACTACATATTTCTTTTGTTATATAAAGAATATAAATTGAGAGAATTTACACTCTCCATTTGTACCAACATATCACATCAAACATTTTCTTCATATATACTTAATTACATTATGGAAAATACTTTTAATAGTCCTAATATTTAGACACTATAGAGAGGACCAATTTTTATTTTAGTTTCAATGATAAAACCGCATTGTACATACAAATTTTTTAAATTCATACGTCATAGGTACCAGTGGCTTCATCCTCATTCATAATATTAAGGAATTTAATTCCCATTTTCTTGATAAAAATTTCCAGAAATTAATGACAAAACAACAACCTCTTAAAAACAGCACCTTTTATGGTGTTCCCAGATAGCTCATATTCATATAAGATTGAACTATTATTATAATTCATCTTTAAGGAGATTCAATGTATTGGAATCATTTTCATGATATGGGCAATAGAAAATATAAAATAAATCTTTATTAGTACTAATCCATTTCTTGACCAATATTGGATTAGATTCCCACTATTAAAAAGAATATATTTCCTTAAAAAATAAAAATTATTTGTTTTTATGTATTTTTGTAACTTTATTTCACATTATGATTCATAAAATGATATATATGCATGATTAATGTAAATGGATATATATTATACCTCCCACTCAAGTTGGATTCTCATGAAGAAAATCATTTTATTTTTATCCAGTTAAATTAATAACTAGATTGATACTGGTTACAACTACAGACTATAATCATAAATCACAATATATGTTTAAATCTAAAATATAATGAGTTCCCAATAATATAATCATGTAATACTTCATCATATTTCCAAACATATGACCCCTTTAGATCATCCTAGTTATCTTTTAGGGTCACCTTGTATCTGTTTAAGTTCATAATTTTTTTTCTTAAGTTATATATTCGTATTATTGACAACATAATATTTAAAAATATATAAAACAATATATGATATGAATTGATGAAACATGGGAATTAAATATATAAATATTTCATAATTATAGATATGTATTTAAAACACTACAAATAATACACATCCAAGAACCGTAAATGTTAAGTTTTAGTGAATTCTAAATACAAGATAACCATAATTAATTAAATATGTCCAAAATTTTATATAATAATCTGTTATACCTAGAAATACAATATTTTTTAATTATTATTATGAACATTTACAATTCTATCCATTTCATTGAAGTGTGATTTCTTCATGTATGGTTAAAAATCAACTTATTGGAAAATTGGAACCAAAAAATGAATAAAAATAGTTATATATGTCTATATTTAATTAAACAATGGTGAAATAGCTCTAGAAAACTAGTAGAAGCATACTATATAGCATGTTGGACTAGACAGAACAGCCATAAGTGTTGGAATTATAATATCTACAAGGATGAGCCATCCTATGATCCAGTGAGGTATAGATAGAATTATATTTCACTATGTAGATATCCAACCAATCGATGGATGAAATTAACTACTTGATGAGGACTAAAACTGCAATTACCATACCCTAGAAACCCAGAGTTGGTACATTGTTACATAACATTGGCATTATCACAAGTTATCATGTCTTGAAATACCGATTAGTTTTGTAGCCTTGGAAATAATTGATATATACATAAGTTCTACATTACATCTTGAATTAAAGAAAAACAACAATGTGCTCCCTTTGAACTCAATCATATCCTTGGATTATCCCTATAGGTTAATCATAATTTACTTATTCATATCAAGGGAAAAGATAACATATGAATGGGGTGAGATCAGATGCTCAGAAAGGATAACAATGTAGTTAAAACTATCATAAATATGCATAAACATTTAAGGCAATGTATAAAAATAAACCAAAAGCCTTTTATTCCTAAACTTCTTCATTATATGGAAATGATATATCAAAAAATTCCATTTAAATATTACCATGGATATTCTACTAGTCTAATAATAACATGTAATATCAATATCTAATTTCATAATGATGGAATGCATAATGTCGGACATCATAACCACATAGTCAAGGCCTTGTGCCAATACTATAAAAAAGATTTTTTCAAGGCCTTATGCATAGAAACTAGTTTGTCTCATCAGTCCTACCAATGCATCTAGAAGCTATAGTGGGTTCCATCCATCACTTACTAAGTCCAATTCATTCCTCATATAAAAAGGTATAAAATTAATCTAAACATTCTTATTAAAACTTTCATACGAAATGTCAATATTTTAACCACAAATCATGAATGATATATAAAATATCACATCCACAGTCAAAATTAACTCATTCCAAAAAAATATGGTAGATTTTATAAATCCACATCGATAAATAATATTGAAGGATATTGACATAGATGAAAATAATAACTCTAACTATTTGAGAAAAATATCCCCTTAATCTTGAAAATATTTGAATGTCACACTATTTATCAAGAAGCTGTTAAAAATTAGACTTTTGAATCAAAGTATCCCATCGCACATTGAAACATTTAAAAATTATTTAAATTTTATAACATTAATTTCCATATAAATAAATACATTAAAATATTTGTAAATCATGGACACTAATGAGAATGATTTAGAAGAATATATCATTAAAACATTGAAAATGATATTTTAGTGAGACTTCCTAGCCAAATGAGAGACACCTAAATAAAAAATAATTGAGGTAATAAAAACATTATAATATCATGAGAACAAATTTATTCATTATATACTATGACAATGTACAGTTTATACACCATAAAAAATGAATTGGCGCATAACAACAAAGAAGTTTCAATGGAATGTAAATTGAGATGAGAATACTTATAAAGATCATATCCTTATGTTAAGGATAATTCAATGACATAATAATGTGTGAAAATATAATTACATTCAATATGATTGGATATTTTGTGTAAATCAATCAGAAGACATTCACACTTATTCTTGAAAAAACAACACAAATGACTTCAATGTTTAACTCAATGAATGGAAATTATGTTAAGATTTCTCTTATCTAGTTTATATTGATGACTTGAGAATTTATCAATGGAGTGGTTATGTGTAAAAAAATTATAACTTCACAATGCGGAGTCGATATTACAACATTAGTAAAAAAATAGTGATTTCACACAAAATCATGGAGTAAAATAATCAATGAAGTTTGTGTAAAACCCAATATGTGGAAATTGACATTAAAAATTCAAATGCCGATTTGGTAACTTATGAAACATAAAACCCATAAAATACGTATCATATAATGAATATGTAAAAAAAATTAAATTAAATTATACTACAAAAATAATACAATCATGGTCAGTACATACACCACACGAAAGGAAATAGTAGTAATATAACATGAATCTCATGTGAATAAGAAGTCAGATAAAAAACCCTTACCTCATTGTAATCAATTGAGTCGTATGAACAAAAGTTTATAACCAAAAAATGAATAAAATAATACCATGAATATAAAGTGAATCACGATATTATGTGTCAAATGTCAGTACACAATAAACCACATGCTATAAATAAGCAGCGAACAATGGAAATCTCACAGAAATAAAAGTGAGATAAAAACCCCTTTCCATGTTGTAATCAATCGATTCATATGAAAAAAGTTAATAACCACCAAATGAATCACAGAATACCATGAAAATAAAGATAATCATGATAATATATGTCATATGTCTGTACAAAATACACCACATTCATAATATAAGTAGCGAACAATGGAAATCTCATAGAATTAAAATTGAGATAAGAAACCCCTTTCCTTGTACTTTTCAATGGTCGTGGGTACATTAACCTCCAATATAACAGTTAAATAATTGTTATTACATTTAATAGAACCACATACATAAATATGATATAATATATGATATTCTAATATTTCTTCATTAATAATATTAATGTATTATCATTGTTTCTAGTGTTAACTGATTTGTTTTCGTTTATATGTATTGATACGTATGTCATGTTTGTTATGGATATGATGTATTTGAATCCAATAAAAAATTATATAATGTTATTAAATATTATTTTTAATAATCAAATGTAAACTATTCTTGTATTTTTACGATGGGGAATGTATCTTATCGCGTTCGTGGATACAGTAATCCATATGTACACGTGAATGCTACTTCCATTTCATTTTAATTTTTTTAAAAGGAATAAAAAACCAAAAGATGAATAAGTATATATTTATTACAATATAACGTTATATTTTATATACCTTACATAAGTTTATTAACACCATCCTTTATACGTTCCATGTATGGTATCAATGAGTCGTATGACATTGAGCGGCGGTAGTCCGCACATCCTCAAATGAAATTATCTTATATTTACTACAATGAAATAATAATGTCATGTCATAAAATATAATTAAAGAAGATTATAGATAACATAAATAACATAAATATAATATATAATTATAGTTCCATTATAATGGCCACCCTAAGAGGTGGTAGATGATGATTGAATAATCATCGTTTCGTGAGGCAGTAGTTCGCCGTCCATAGAAACATTAAGTTATCTACCCATTAGATACAGGTGTGGGTAAGTGTAGTTGAAATTATTAACATAACAAAAACCTAGTATATTGAGTATACATGTGTTATTATAAAAAAGGAATAAAGAGTGTTTAGGGTTTGTAGAAGTAAAATAAAAAAAGAACTAAAGAAAATTTGTTACCTTTTAAATCGGGTAACTCCCTTTGGGTTGAACCGAAAGGCTTCCTTGAAGAACATTATAACTAAGTTAAGGCTTCTAAGAGAAATAGTGGTATGTAGGTAGATTAATTAAGAATATTTTTGATTATACAATGTGCTTTATATTTGTGAGAAATGGGTTATATGCAAGGGATTCTCAGAAGGGGGGGGGGGGAGGGGCTCTTTAAGAATGTTTTAACATATTATTTTATTTTGTAATTATTTTTCGGTATATGAAGTTCCAAAAATAATTAAAGTAGAATATAAGATGACTAATTTTCGAAATAAAATCATCCAATAATAATTGGACGGGTTTTGTATATTTTTTTAATTTTGATAATATCATTTATTTATATAATTTTTTAATAATTTTGACACTACGTCATTATTCTGTCAGAAATATTTTTATTTATTTGAGGTCTAAAAATTATAAAAAAATAATATGAGGTAGGAAATATTATTATTTTTGAATTTATTATTTCTAGTAGAAAGTATAACTTATATAACACCGTGTAAAATTTATTTTACTAAAGGATATATGTTTATGTATTTTTTGTCTTTACTTTAAATTAATCAATATGTTGTTTCATTATCACACTCAAGTGGATATAGGGGGTCCCAAAAGTGACCTAAGGATTCCTATGGTCGTAAATTATATAAAAATCTTAATATTAAACATTTTAGGGTAATTGATGATATAATAATATTATTTATTTACCCTTATTTACCATATTTACATTTTAACCATGGTAATTAAAATATTTACTGATTGATAATGTCTATAAATAAAAGGTAACTAGTTACAAAATTTGAACCTCCTTATTCCAAATATCGAATCCATTTTTCCAAATTCAAATCACATATTTGGAACAAATTACGTAAAAATTAATTCCCGTTGTCAAAACAAAAAACATTTTTTAAAGAAATTAAAACTATCAAAAGATTGACACGTGTTTTTGTCCAGTTTATATGTGAAATTACATACAATGACCTAAATTATATTAAAAGATAAAAATATAATTTAATCATACTTTATAATCTCCAGAATGTAAAATTTAACATTGTACGGTATTTTGATTAAAATATTTGTTTTTAAATAAAATTCAGCATTGTTCACTATTCATCAGAATATAAATGCTATTCGAAAAAAAATATTATCCAAACTAAATTATTATGTCCAGATTATATATAATAATTTAATTTCATCATATTGGATATATAAAACTATTAAATATTGGTTTTAAAAAAGGTTCTCCATGAAAGGGTGGTAATATTTCATTTTTTAAAAATACTTATTTTGTAAAAAAATGAATTTGTTGCTATATCATGTCTAAGAAACCCATAATATGTATTCAAAAATTTTATGGAGTATATTAAATTGAAAATTCAGTTAATGTATTTCATAACTTCTTTTTTGAATGGCTTGTTTGATAAGTCGTGGTGCGATAGAACTCGGTGTTTCATGTAACACATGCTATTGAATTTCATTAAAGAGATACCGTATTATGAAATCTTGGGGTGTTAAATTCTCCACTCCATCAATACATTGTGTTCTCCTAATTTGATTTATTTTTAATAAAAGGTTTAAAATAGAAAAATATTTTTGTGGAAAACCCACATCAGAAATTGGGTAATTAAAATTTAGTCATAATAAGAGGGAATGATAAATGAAAAGGTCACTACCAAATTATGTTCTTGATTAGGAGATCATTAGTTGAAATTATAGACACAAAGTTTTAGGAAAACATAAATATTTATAGGCAGTGATTGAGGTCATAAATCACTAACAAGTGTAAAATTGATGGCCTCAAATCCATTTATCTATGATGATTTTAAATATCATTGACTCAAAAAAACATAAGGTATTGGAATAACACTTTTTTTGGTTTTAAGATCCCTACCAAAGAGTTTGAGAATTAATTTATTCATTGAATAAGAGGAAAAAATATACTTGAGAACTAACGTTTCTTCCTTCGACTAATTCCTACCACAAACTCATCTTTCACTCAAAAAGATAATAGAATTCACAAAAAAAATTATTTATCCTAATTGTATAGGGTTCTAAAAATAATAAATTTATAATTAACTTGTCAAAATATTGAATAAAATGACATTATACAAACTGGAAAATCATGTAAGCCAATGGAGGGTGATTACCCTTATCACCCTTCGGCTACAGTATCTGGTCTCACTGCCCTGCATAATGTGATTGGATGTCGCCAGACCTTTGGGTTTACCTTTTATGACAATAAAAAAATAATATAATGAAATTATATTAACTTAACAGAACTATCCAATATGAAACATAATCAATTCCAACCTTTAGACTTATCCACGGTACTTCTATCTTAACTCACAGTCATAAATTTATAAGGATGGTAACCTAATATACATGTGAATACCTTCATCATGTATTCCCATTAAATGCGGTAAAAAATGAAATACCAAAAAACCAAATTTGAATTGGTATTTACTTAATTATTCCTTCTGTAAATCATAGAATACTTGATATACTCTTAAATTCCCAAAAAGTTGAAATCACCAACAATAATGGAATAAAAAACCATTAATTAATTCCAATGTAGTCAATAATATCCAATATAAATAATCTAAATAAATCATCTCTTATTCCAAAATCACTACCACAATATCAGGACCATATTAAAGTTTCTCCCTGCAACCATATATTTATCAAGAAGTAATTTTCTATTCAGTCACATGTCATAGTACCAGACAATCTCAAATCCTTAATGAAATTTTACTTCATTACAATCCTTATATACTCCATAATTATTATAATGAGAACATTGTTGATACAGCACTCAAATGAAATAATTCATTAATATCAACATAAGAAAAGTAGTCATTACTCATTATCTATGGTAGAATCATAACATGATTATTATCCAACGACATCATTTGTGGTATACTATGATGATTGATACACTGATTCTCATAGCTTCCCAACTCCTTGTAGAAGAATCATTGTACATTTGAATCCTTTTTCTTACCCTTGAAATCACATACTTATTGTCCTTTTCCTCAAAAATTATAATTTACTCCCATTCCCATCAATAATTTACCAAGGTTATTCTTTCCATAGTTATCATATAAGGAAAAATCCTTCATTTCCTTATTCCCTTTATCCATCTTTCTCTCTACCATGTTTTTTTTATCGGGCATCCCATCAAATCCATAAGAATGAGAGAATTATTTACTTGTCTTATTAACACATGATACTATTTCATCATATGATTATAATACATGGGAGAATATTTTTATTTTAAATGTTGGCTTCATAACATGAAATATAAGATCGTTATTACTCTTTGGATCGTGTGTATTGCTGGAGTACTCATTCCATCTACTGGGGACCATTTCTAAACAATGGCATAAACTAGGTTAGTTTTATGAATCTCAATTCATAATTCATAACATGTAAAATACCTATCATAAGATGAAAAGATTATGCATATAATTTATAATAATGAATAAATGTTTTCTATGAGAAGGTATTTAATTCTAAATCCATCATAATGGCTTGTAATGAAAATGTGAATTGTCATAAGCATATCCCATTGGAGTTTCATATCCAAGAGTGTAGCAAGACTCGTTGTCAGGTATCAGGATAACACGGGTCATGCCCGAAACACCTTGTCAGAGTTTTCACTCCAAGGTACATCTCTACCCGAGCTGACTCAACCAGCTCGTACCCAGTCATATATGTATTGCATGGAAGAATTCAAAAAATATCTATAGTATCAAAATTCTAGGAGGTTCTTATATAACAATCCTCAACATATATCTTAGGTTAATGCTATATAATAAGAGTTTTCATAAATCTATTTTCCAAGGTTATAGACAAAATTTCTATGATACCAGTTATAACACACTAACCATAGTTACTCAGAGTCGGTGGATTATTACGTAACATTTTCATGATCACAAGAGATCAAGTCTCTAAATACTAGTAAGTTTAGTAGCCTTGTATGTACTAGATACATACATAAGCTTAACATTAAATCATGAAATAATGAAAAACAAAATAATGTTCCCTTTGAAAACTCTCATATCCATGGCCTTTACCTATAGTTTAATCATAATTCACTTCTTTATATACTGGGAAAAGAAAACATTAGAAAGGGGTGACTCAGATGCTCAATAAGGATAAAAATAAATCGGAAATAATCATAAATAAGCATAAACATTTAAGGCAACATATAAAAATAAAAAAAGCCTTTTAAACTTAAAATTCAGCATAATATGGAAAAGATAAATCAAATAATGCCATTTACTAATTCACATTTATAATCTACAAATCGAATAATCACATTTAATATCAATAGCATATTTCATAATGATTTAATGCATAATTATGGACATCATAACCACATATTCAAGGCCTCATGCCAAGACTACAAGTAAGATATTGTTATGTTCTTATTTCAATACAGTAGTTTGTCTCATGAGACCTACCGATGCATCAAGGAGCTATATATGGATCCACCTGTCACTTATTATGAACAATTAATTCCTCATATGAAATGTTTGAAACATAATCTTAACATTTGTATTAAAACATACATACAAAAGGTCAATATTTTTACTTCAAACCACGAATAGTATAAAAAATAGCACATCCATAGTCAAACATAACTCATTTAATACAATATGATATATTTTATAAATCTACCTAAATCATTAATAATGATGTATATTGACATAGATGAAAATAATTAGTCAATCTATTTGAGAGATATATCTCCTTATTCTTGAAAATATTTAAAAGTATCCCTATTTATCAAGAAGCTATTATAAACTAGATTTTAGAGAAAATGTGTCCCATACCACGTTGAATCTTTTAAAAGGAATTATAATTTTAAAACATACATGTACATATAAATAAATCCTTAAAAAAATTTCAAAACATGGACATTAATGAGAATGATTTATAAGAAAAAATATTTATAACATTTAAAATGAAATTTTAGATAGATTTCATAACCAAACGATAGACACTTGAATGAAAATTGATGAGGTAAATAAAACATTATAATATCACAAGAACAAATAGATTCATGATATACTATGTCAAAATATAGTATATACACAATATAAAAGTGAATTAGATCATAAAAACAAATTAGTCTCAATAGAATGTAAATTGAGATGAAATACCTTATAAAGACCACATCATTAGGTTGTGGATACATCAATGACATAATTATGTGTGAAAAATATAAATACAGTCAATATGATTTGATATTATGTGTAAATCAACCTGAGGACATTCACAAATTTTCGTGTCAAAAACAACCTCAATGACTTCGATGTTTAACTCGATGAATGGAAATTGATTTAAGATTTCTCTTATCTAGTTCATATCTAGGACTTGATAATTTATAAATGGAGTGATTATGTGTATCAAAAGTATATCCAAACAAATGGGAATGGAAATTACTACATAAGTTAACAAATAGTGATTTCACAGATAATATTCACGTAAAATAATCAATGATGTTTGCGTAAAACCCAAGGAGTGGAAATTGAAATTAGAAATTCCCTTACTGATTTGCTAACATAAGAAACAAACACCCCGTGAAATAAAGATCATATATTTAAGATGTAACTACCCATAAATTAAATTATATTACACAAATAATACAATAATGGGTAGTACATACACCACACAAAAGTAAATATTAGCAATATAGCATGAATATCACACGAATAAAAAGTGATATGAAAACCACATATCATGCTGTAATCAATCGATTCATTTGACCAACAGTTAATAATAACTAAATGAATCATATAATACAATTAATATAAACAGAATAATGACAATATATGTCAAATGTATGTACAAAATAAACCACATTTAATATATATGTGGCGAACAATGGAAATATCTAGGAATTAAATGTGAGATAAGAAACCCCTTACCACGTTGTAATCAATTGAGTCGTATGAAAAAAGATAATAACCACCAAATGAGTCACAAAATTCCATGAATAAAAATTGAATAATTATAATATATGTAAAATTTAAGTACAAAATACACCACATGTAATAAATAAGTGGTGACTAATGGAAATTTCACGAAATAAAAACTGTGATATGAAATTCCATACCTTGTAACATTCCTTGGTCGAGAGTACATTATCCTTATTTATAATATGTATATAAATAATTGTTATTAAATTATACATGATATAATTACTAAGCCTTAAAATATTACATAATCGTTAATTAAATTAAAAATTCACATTGAGGATCTTTTCAGGTTTATAGTTTTAGAGAATTAGGCCATAACTATTACATCTCAAAAGTTACAAAGTAGAAACTTATAATAAGTTTCCATTTTATTCAAAAAAAATAAAAAACCCATTGAATGAATAGGGTATATTTCCATGTTTTAGACAACAAGACTTTTCCTTGATCCCATATTTGACCCTATTCCACTTTATGTCCTATGAAAAACATTTCAAAAACATGGGAAGAGCCTAAAAAGATCAGTAAGGGTTACACAATGAAGGAAAACTGATAGTTTTTCAAAACAACCTGTAATGCATAAATACTTTATCATAAGTACTACTTTTCACCTTTATGAAGTAGTAAATACTCTTCTCTGAATAAAATATAATTTCTTACCCTTTTGTAACCAAAAGATTACCATAAATCCCATATAAAGAACACATAACATATAAAGATAACTTGGGACATAAACATACATAAATGGAATAACAATAAATTTGACTTAAAAACATATCACTAAATAGAATATCCATACGACTGACTTACATACCCAATTCATTGGAGATAATAACGTAACCACCCATCCTGGTTTTCTAAGAACCACCCGTCATTTGGTTTATCTCGTAACCACCCGTCAAAGGTCTAAGTACCATTATAATATCATAACACATACATATAATATAAATGAAAGAAAAAATTTCAACATTTCAATCACAATATATTGACATATCAAATCCATTATCAAAACCATTTTCAATACCAAAATACATCAAAGAGTATATGGTATTTATTTTCCATTTAAAAAATTATTTATTGTTAAGGAAGCCAAAGATCAAATAACACTCATGGAGACAGAAGGGTAATTTTCACCGTGTACGTTAAAAAGAAACATACTTTTTTTCGCTTAGTAAAATGCTTCTTAGAGAAAAGATTCATTTTGAATAAAAGTAAATTTAAAAGGGGTTTATACACCATATAAAAGAATGTAGTGTATAAAACAAAATATGCCTCAATGAAAGTAGATTGAGACGAAGTCCCTTACCTCGTGTCCAACTTGACTCGATCATTCTTTAATCTCTTGAATAATAAACTAAAGATAATTTCTACATTATTAAAAAGATTTTTCAAGTTTATTATTCCCTTTATATCACTTATTACCATGTTATAATCATTATGTAATAATTTAAGTTAATAATGTTTGTTTTGTCGATATTTGGTACTTGAGTAAAAAATGAACAACTTTTATTTTCATGTTGTCCATGTGGTCAATAGTACATTATATCCAAAATGAAATTGAATATTTAGATATCATATATATCATATATATCCTTTATATACATGTATTTATAATAGTACATAACATTTGGAGTTAAGAAATTAAATGCACCGTTCATGGAGACGGTAAGTCGTACGTACGAATGAACGATACTTTCATTTCTATTTTTTTTTAATGGAATTAAAAAATAATTATACATAGTTATATTATAATTACATTATAATGAAATATATAATATCATTAACTCTATCCTTAATAAATCTCACATAAGGCATCAACGAGTCACATCACTTTGAGGGGGCGGTAGTCCGCACTTCCTAAAATGAAATTATCGCGTTTACCCATTATGGAAACCATAATGGTATGACATAAATGAAGAATAAAGAAGAATAAGTAAAACATAAACATTATATATATCATATATAAATATAGTTAAATCTTAATGTCCGGAATGAAAGGTGATAAAAGAAGATTGAACAGTCATTGTTTCTTGAGGGAGTAATTCGCCGTCCACAGAAATAGTATGTTATTCACCCATTAGATGAAGGTGTGTGTAAGTTTAGATTGAATAATTATCACAAAAACATCCTAGTATATTTAATATACTGTTTATGTTACAAAATAAAGGAATAAAATGAGTTTATATGGTTCGAGAAGCAAAATAAAACAAAATAACATAAGAGAAAACATTACCTTTAAATCGGGAAACTCTTTTTGATTTGAGCCAAAGGATTCCTTGGGAAGACTTATACCCAAAGTGAGGGTTATAAGAGTAAGATAGGTATGTGTAGAGAATATATGAACATATCTTTGACAAGAAAAGGGACCGAGAGGTGTTGGTAAGGGGGTAGAGTTGGAGGCCTTTTATAAGAGAGAGGATGGGCTCTTTTAGAATGCTTGAAAATATTATTTTATTATATAATGTTTTTTGGTTTCTAAAGGTCCAGAAATCAATCAAGAAGAATATAAGGTAGACCATGTTCTACATAAAATCATCCATTAATAATTGTACAAGTGTTGGATATTATTTTAAACATTATCTTCTTATTTATTTAAATTATTCAATAATGACGTAAACACTACATCATCATTGTGTCATAAATAATTTTATTTCTTTGATGTCTTAAAATTATAAAAAAATAACCATGATGTAGGAAATAGTTTTATCTTTCTAATGACTATATATAGTTTAATAGATAATTTAAATAAGCTAAACTATTTTTTTTACTTAGTTGATACATACTTTGGATATACATTCCTTTAAAAAATAATATAATAAAAGTTCACTATCACACTAAAGTGATTCCATGGGGTCCAAATGTTTTTCACAAGGCATCCCATGGCCTGCCATGACAAATCCGAGAGGATTTTGACACTTTTTGGGGTCATTTTATATAATTTTTACTTTATTTTATTACCCTTATCTACATAATTACTAATTAATCACGAAAATTAACAATAATTATCGTCGTTACTATTCATAATTTCCAATCAAAAAGGTATTAATTACATAGTTTGGACCTTGTGATTCCAAATATGGAATCAATTTTATCAAATTCCTAACAATTTAATTACAGTAAATAATTTAAAAATAATTTTGTTTTCAAAACAAAGAGAGTGTTTTTATGAAACAAAATATATCAAAAGATTGACAATTATTTATGTACAATTTCAAAGTAAAAATATTTCTAATGAACACCATTGGATTAAATGGTAAAAAAATATTCTAATTACACTTTAAAACCAAAAAAAAAAGATAATCTAACCATATAATTAAATAAGATGAAAAAGAAGTTTGGAAGTATAATGTAGTATTTTTCATTATTCATTAAAAAATGAATATTGTCAGAAAAATACCAAAAACTTATAAAAAGTAAATTTCGATGTCCAAATTATAAATAATATGGTTATTTTGACAAATAGAGCCTATAAAATTGTCAAAAGTTATATTTAAAATGGTTTTCCATCAAAAGGTGGTAAAATAATCTTTTAAAAATATTAGAGTATTCTATGATTAAGATTAAATATATTCTCATTTAAGCCTCTAAAACACTATCTATTTTATAAATAGAAATAGATATGAAAATATACTATTCCTTACTTACTTGGGATGTTACATACTTCCCCCCTTTATGAAATTTTGTCCCCGCAATTTATTTACTAATCAAATAAGTGAGGGTATTTATCCCTCATTGCATTTTCAGATTCCCATGTTGCCTCTTAAACTTTTTTGATCGGTATATATTTCACACTTTACTCCATAAAAATTATGCCTCCAATTTTTTAATGTAAAAATAAAAAATCTAATTCTAAATCATTTGTAGGGTAATTTAACTCATGATTTTTCAATTGATGTGAAGCATAAGAAATTACCTGATCATTCTGCATAAGGACACCACCAAGTCCTTTCAATGAAGCATCACTGGAGATAAAAAACTCACCATTTCTGGAAGGAACTGCCAAAACTGGAGCATTCACCAATCTTCTTTTCAGTTCTTGAAAATTGTCATCATGTTATTTTGTCCAGATGAAACTAACACCTTTCCAAGTTAACTTACTCATTTGAATAGATATCCGTGCAAAATTCTCAAAAAACCTTCGGTAATAACCTAACAAACCATGAAAAGTACCGCTCACAGTTATATTTGTTGGTCTTTTCCGTTCTTCAAAAACTTTTTTTAGCAGGATCCAAAGTTATGCTATATTTTGAAACAATGTGACCAAGGAATGAAATTTGTTGTAACCAATACTCATACTTACTGAATTTTCCACACAATTTCATTTATTTTATGGATTTCAAGATAACACTAAAATTATTTTCAAGATCCTATTATCTTTTATAAAACACCAAACTATCATCAATAAAACAACCATAATTTTTTTACCGGAGTCAAATGAGCCATCACTACAATAAAATATTTAGCTCTGTTTCTGACTATCTTAGGATAATGATTTGAAAGGTCATTTCACTCTTTATGCCTTCCCAAAAAAGTTGTGATATTTCCTCAATGAAAAATCCATTCTTAACAAAGAAATATTTTAGGCGAAGCAATAAGGTGATATTTAAATGCAATATCATTTCAATAATACCATAAATTAATTTACAGAAATGAATATAACAATATCCTAACTCCTATAGTTGTCTAAAACAAACTCTAATACCAACTATAAGGACCCGGCCTTAAAAAATTACATAATCTTGAATTAAATGAATAATTCACATTGGGGATACTTTCAGGTTTAGAGTTTTGGATAATTATGCCATAACTATTACATCTCAAAATTTACAACGTAGACACTTCTATTTAGTTTCCAATTTTTCAAAAAAATAAAAACTCTTTGAAAGAGTCATGTCTAGTTCCATGTTTTAGACATCAAGACTTTTTCGTGATCCCATCATTGACCCTATTCCAATTTATTTCCTGTGAAAATCATTTTGAAAACATGGGATGAGCATAAAATGCTATGTAAGGGATTCACAAAGAAGGAAAACTGTTAGTTTTTCAAAACAACAATTAAACCGTGAATAATTTATCATAATTAATAATTTTCACCATTATGAAGTAATATATACTCGTTGCTGAATAAAATATAACTTCTTACCCTTTTGTAACCAAAAGATTACCATAAAACTCATATAAAGAACACAAAACATATAAAGGTATCTTGGGACATAAACATACTTAAATGGAATAACCATACGGTAATCTTCTACATATATCACTAAAGGGAATATCTATATAACTGAATTTCATACCTAATGCAGTGGAGTTTATAATGTAACCACCCATCCTGCTTTTCACGACAGCAGCCTTTATTTGGCTTATCACGTAACCACCCATAAAATGTCCATGTACCATTATATATTCATAACACATTCAAAAAATATAAAGGAGAGAAACATTTCAACATTTTATTCACAATATATTGACATATCAAATCCATTATACAAACCATTTTCAATAACAAAATACATCAAAGAGTATATGGTATTTATTTTACTTTTACAAATATTATGGCTTATTGAGGAAGCCAAAAATAAAATAATACTCGCGGCGGTGAAAAGGTCATTGTCACCGCATACGTTAAAAAGAAACATACATTTTTTTCGTTTAGTAAAATTATTCGTAGAGAAAATATTCTTTTTGAATAAAATTAATAGTCAAAGGGTTTGATACACATAATAAAATAATGTTGTGTATAAAACAGAATATCTCTCAATGAAAGAAGATTGAGATGAAGTCCCTTACCTCGTGTCTGACATGACTCGATCATTATTTAATCTCCCGAAAATAAACTAATGTTAATTTATAATTGCTTAAGAACATTTTACAAGATTATTATTCCCTTTATATCACTTATTACCATGTTATAAACACTATTTAATTATTTATGTTATAATGTTTGTTTTGTTGATATTTGGTACTTGAGTCAAAAATGAACACCATATATTTACAAGTTATCCATGTGGTCAATAGTCCATTATATCAAAAATGAAATTATATATTTAGTTTTCATATATATAATATATATCCACTATATACATGTATTTATAATAGTACATAACATTTGGAGGTAAGAAATGAAATGCACCGTTCATGAAGACGGTAAGCCGTATGTACGCATGAACGAAACTTTCTTTTATATTTCATATTTTAATGTAATTAAAAAATAATGATACATAGGTATATTATAATTAATGTATAATATCATATATAATATCATTAACTCTATATATTATACATCCCACATAAGGCATTAACGAGTCACGTCACTTTGACATGGTGGTAGTCCGCACTTCTAAAATGAAATTATTGTGTTTACCCATTATGGAAACCATAAAGGTATGACATAAATGAAAAATACATAAGCATAAGGTAAACATACAAATAATATATATCATATATAAACATAGTGACATATTAGTGACCAGCATGAAATGTGATAAAAGAAGATTGAACAATCATCGTTTCATGATGTAGTAATTCGCCGTCCACAGAAACTCTATGTTCTTCACCCGTTAGATAGAGTTGTGTGTAAGTGAAGCTCGAATAATTCTCAAAACAATATACTAGTAAATATAAGATATTGTAATTTTTTACAAAATAATGGATTAAAAGAGTTTCTGGAATTGGAGAAGCAAAATAAAACAAAAGAACATAAGAGAAGACATTTCCTTTAAATCGGGTAATTCATTTTGATTTGAGCCAAAGGCTTCCATGGGATCACTTCTGCCCAATGTGAGGCTTCAAAGAGTAATATATGGATGTGGAGAGATAATATTAGTAGATTGTTGATTATCCAAGGGCTTGAGAGGTGTGGGTAAGGGGATAGAGTTTGGGGCCTTTTATAGGATAGAGGAGGGGCTCTTTTGGAATGCTTGAAAATATTATTTTATTATATACTGATTTTCGCTTTCTAAAGGTCAAAAAATCATTAATTTCGATGATATGGCGGCCCATGTTCGAAATAAAATCATCCAATAAGAATTGGACAATTTTTGGATATTTTTTCTAAACTTTATCTTTTTATTTATTTAAATTATTCAATAATGACGTAAACACTGTATCATCATTGTGTCATAAATAATTTTATTTATTTGATGTCTAAAAATTATAAATAAATTACCATGATTTAGGAAATATTAATATATTTCTAATGAATTTTTATAGTATAAGATATTTTTTACATAAACAGAACTAAAATTGTTTTACTTAGGTGATGCATACTTTAGTTATACATTCCATAGAAAATAATATAATAAAAGTTCACTATCAAACTAAAGTGATTGCATGGGGTCCCAAAATTTGGCACAAGTAATCCCATAGTCGGGCATGAAAAATCTAAGAAGATTTGGACACTTTGTTGTGTCATTTTATATTATTATTATATTATTTTAATACCCTTAACTACTCGATTACTAATTATTCACGAAAATTATAGATAATTACTGTCGTTACTATTCATAATGTCCAAAAACAAAAAGGTCTTAACTACATAATTTTTACCTTATGAATAAAGATATGGAATCCATTTTACAAAATTCCAATCATAGAAGTTAGAGTATTTAATTTAAAAATAATTCCCATTGTCAAATCAAATAGCACGTTTTTCAGAAACGATATCTATCAAAAGATTGACAATTATTTATGTCCAATTTCAAACTGAAATTAATTCTAATGATCAACATTGGATTAAATTGTAAAAATATATTCTAATTAAAATTTAAAACCAACTAAAAAGATAATATAACAATATAATTAAATTTCATGAAAATGTAGTTTTGAAGTAAAATGCATTTTATTCACTATTCATTAAAAAATGAACATTGTCGGAAAAATAAGAAAAATTTATCCAAAGTAAATATCAATGTCCTAATTATAAATAATATGTTTATTTTTAAAAATAGTGCTTATAAAATTGTAAAAAGTTATATTTAAAAATGGTTTTCCATCAAAAGGCGGTAAAAGAATCTTTTAAAAATATTAGAGTATTTTATTCTTAAGATTGGATTTATTCTCATTTTAAGCATCTAAAACACTATGTAATTTATAAATAGACATAGATATAAATATCTAATATTTATAACTTACTTGGGATGATACACATGATCCACATGATCCACATACAAAAATATGATATCATATATGTTCTTCTAATTATTCATTGTTAATAATATTTTTGTGGTTTCATTGTTTCAGGTGTTAACTGATTCGTTTTACTTTACATGTTTTGTAATGTGAGTCTAGTTTGTTATGGATAGGAATAATTTGATTCATATAAATAATTATATAATTTAATTAAATTTTATTTTTATAATTTGAATGAAAATTATTCTTGAATGGTTTGGATGGAGAATGAATCTCATCGCGTTCGTGGAGATGACAATCGGTACGTACGCACAAACGCTACTTCTGTTTCATTTTTTTTATTATAAAATGAATTAAGTCTAAATGATTGAGAGGTATATTATTATTACAGTATAATATAATATTTTAAATATATTATGTATGTTTATTAACACCATTTTTTATACGTTCAACCTATGGTATGAACGAGTCATATTATATTGAGGGGCTGGTAGTCCGTACTTCCTCAAATGAAATTATTTTATATATAAAACCACAAAAGAATAATGGAATGCTATAAAATATAATTATAGAAGTTTAAAGATAAAATAAATATCATAAATATCATATATAATTACATTTCGATCATAATGGCCACCATTAGATGTGGTAGTAGAAGATTGAACAATCATCGTTTCGTGAGGCAGTAGTTCGTCATCCATAGAAATATTATGTTCTATACCCATTAGATGAAGGTTTTTTTATGTTTAGTTCAAATAATTATCATAAAAAAAACATTGTATATTGAGTATAATGGTTTTTTATGAAATAATGGAATAAAAAAAGTTTAAGGGGTTGGATAATAAAAATAAAGGAAAAGAACATAAGAGGAGATGTTACTTTTAAATCATGTAACTCACTTTAGTTTGAACAAAAATGCTTATTTGAAGTGACTTTTGCCTATGGTATGGCTTCTAAAAAATAGACTGATTTAGGGAGATTAGTTGTGCAATTTTTGGACTATCCAAGGGTCTTTAGTGGTGTGAGTAATGGGTCATATATGAGGGAGTTTTATAAGAAAGAGAACGACTCTTTAGGAATGATGGAAAATGTTATTTTATAATAAAATTATTTTCTGTTTCTAAAGGTCCAAAACTCATTAATGTCAAAGATAATATAACCCTTGTTCAAAATAAAATTATCCAATAATAATTTGACATGTTTTAGATATTATTTTAATTTTTATAATCTCATTTATTTAAATCATTATTTAATGAGGTAAACATTGCATCATTATTGTGTAAAAAATAATATTATTGTATTATGTGTAAACATTATATAAAAATTCCCATGATGTAGTAAATCATTTTAGATTTCAAATGAATATTTATATTCGAAAATAGAACTTATATAACCCCTTGTAAAAATTATTTTACTAAAAGATATATGTTTATGTCATTTTTGTCTTTACATTCTATTAATTAATATAAAGTTTCATTATCACACTCAAGTGGCTCCATGGGGTCCCAAAATCGTCCGATGGATGCCCATGGTCAAACACCTATCAAAAAATAGGAATAGAACACATGTTAGTGTAATTTAATATTATTATTATAATATTTGTTTACCCTAATTTATCAGATTTTCCCTTTAACCATGGAAAATAAAATATTAACTGATGAAAATATTCATAATGTCTAAAAAAAAGTTAATGATTTACATGATTTATGGCTTCTAATTCCTAATATGGAATCTAATTTTTCATATTCAAAACATTTAAGTTTTAAAAATTAATTTAAATTTAAATCTCGTTCTAAAAAAAAGTGTGTTTTTATGAAATAATAACTATAAAAAGATTGACACTGGTTTATGTCCATTTTAAATTTGAAATTACATCCAATGATCTAAATTATATTAAATTAAAAAAATATAATATAATAATACTTTAAAACCACTCAAATTTATAATTTAAAACTATAAATCATTTCGATTAAAAATATTGGTTTTAATTAAAATTTTGAATTTTTCATTATTCAACAAAATACAAAAGTTATCAGAAAAGTACCCAGAATTTATCCATACTAAATTTTTATGTCTCAATTCTATAAAATTATTTATTTTCATTAAATTGAATATATAAAAGCGTCAAATATTGGTTTTAAAAAAGGTTCTCCCTTAAGAGGTGGTAAAATTTCATTTTTTGAAAAATATTTCTTTTATCTGAAAAAAATGAATTTGTAATTTATTAATTATAAGAAACTCATAATATGAATTCTAAAATTATATATAGCATATAAAATTCAAATTTTGGTAAATAATTTTCCTATAGTGTTTTTGAATGGCTAGTTTTGTACGACATGGTGTGCTCGAACTCGATGTTGTGTGTAACACAAGTTATTTAATTTATTTGGAGAGAAAACGTACTATGAAATTATGGGGTGTTAAAAAAACAACTTATAATGTTCCAACATACCTAAATACTATCCAATGATATCTAGTTGCTATCATGTAGAGTTGAGTTAGAAAATTAATATTTTCATTTATTATGGTCTCTCTTACCTTGACTAGATATCCAATGGATTCAATATCACATTTAAAACAATTTATATGAAGGTAAATATGGAGACAAAAAAATTTACAAGGAGGATGATTTATGTGAAGCTACAAAAAACATAATTAACTTCTTTTATTTATAATTAATGATAATGAGAAATACTAGAAAAATAACATCCATTGATCATCCTCTAAAGGTCTATTTATAATTAATTTTTATATATAGTTTTATCCCCCACAAATCACACTCTCCACATATAAATTTCATATTATATGTAAAGACCCTGAAATTTCAAGGAAATTTTTTTTTTCATAAAATCTTTGGAATTTTACGAGTCTGTGGCTTCTGACGACACTTGATTCTGAGGCCCGGTGAGCCCGAAATCAATGTCTAATTTTAGCTTGGGTACGTTCAGTAAACGAACGAGCGGCGTTTTCTATCATTCGAACCGGTGCACGGGAATGAAATCTAAGGGCACCAATGAAGTAGTAGCACCAGTAATTGCTGATGGGGACCTTTACCGCAGTTGTGTTTTAAGCGGGTTGAGAATTAATATTTTGGGGAATTAGTTGAAAAGAAATAAAATTGGTGGAGCACAATTTTATTTAAGGGTGGTGGTTGTTTCCTCCCATGGGGAGTTAGAGGTGGGGCCCACACCCACATAGCTTCCATTAGAGGAAATTTGTGGGGTGGGGCCATCATGTGACCTAACCCTTGAACTTCCCATAACTCCCATAAATCCCCATTAAACTCCCTTAATGTTGACAACTCCCCAAATATTTATGAGATATCTTCACCTTCTCCTCTCCAACTAATTCAGGCCAACATGATAATTAAAAAATTGAATCCTCCAATTTATTAATTAATTGTTCGAATGTTTTAATTTTAAATTTCTTGTGTTAATAAAATAATAGGAGTATCTTATTCCAATATTGGGGGGGGGGGGGGGGCTTTCGTTGTGGGAAGGGAGAGAGATCTTGAGAGAATAGTTTTCTTCTCCGACAAAGAACGGAAACTTCTTCGACGAAGAATGCCAATTCCATGAAGAACAATGACACACCTTCCTTTCTATTATATGCAACAAGTGTGGAGACGCCTCTTACTCCTCGGACGCACTCTGATATCATCTACGAATCCTCTCCACGTGCCGCCATCTACTGCGACGCCCGACGTGCGGCGTCAATTATCGAGGTTGGGGTTTATGTTAAATTTTACTGGATTAAAATTGTGCCATGTTCTTCATTGTATAACATTGATTGTCTCGGCCTATTGCTATTGATTAACGTGGAGGGTGAGGTCTGAAAAAAACATGGCCCGAGGACAGTCCGTTTGATATTGTTTAATTTTTGGAATCGGTGACCGGAGGCGGAATGCGGAAGAGGTCGGAGGCACAAGGGCCACCGTCATACATGCAAAGAAAGCCGCGACCAAGCGGGCCATGGCGGAGGAAGCAAGGCCCCATCACCCCATGCCTGTAATGCAGAGCCGCAAACAAGGCAGGTTGCGCTAGAAGATGTCTGCGCAGTCAGGCCGATTCTGCGGAAGGAGACACGACCCGCTTCACGGGCCACTTCGGCGGAAGGACCGGCCGGCCCGTCGGCCGGCCGGGCGGAGGGAAGCTGCAGCGCCAGGAGGGCGGTGCGCCGGTAGAGCCGCGGCCCTCCCATGTGGGTCACTTGAGTCAGAAGGCTGACCAGCTTTACCCGGACGGTTAGGGAGGGCGGTGCCGCTTGGCGCCGCCGGTTTGGGCAGCAGCCCCCCCACCCTCGCGGAACGATCAGCCAGCTAGCCGAGCCCGCAGGGTCACGCCCCACCGGGCCCGGACGGGGCCCGCCCTCCCGGGATAGACCGCGCATTTCACAATGTTGGTCCGACACCCCAGATGGGTCGGACCCGCCAATACTGGGATAGCCGACCCGCCAGCCCACTGGGCTTAACGGGTGGGTCCCGTTTTCACTTAAAGGTGAATAATTCAAAGACAGGACGTCCGAACGATGCTCTGTCTACGACACTAGGACCCTATCAATGAGGTGTTACTTTTTTGATACTATAAGTGAATTTTGGGCATCTTTTAAAAACGGCCGGGTTTGGAACGAGTATATTTCCAACCAGGCCCCTATAACGGAAAGGCAAATGTCTCTCAGACCAAGCGTCCGATTGACGTGCCGTCTATCGCGTTGTGTTCCTTTTGGACAGACGGAACCTTGGGAAGCATCAAATCATGACTTCATGACCGTTGATGTATCGACCAATTTACTCTAGGAGTGGACCCTCCCGGAATCGAGTACGCTGTGTGCAGGAACCCTAGAGCTGGATGCGACTGCAACGACTACCGTGCTAGGATCCTTCGTGGTTTCAACAATGATGATGACTGTACTTGGATCCTTCATGGGTTCGGCAGCAATGATGAATATATTTGGATCCTCCGTGGGTTCGGTTGCGATGACGAGTGTACATAGATCCTATGTGGGTTCGGTAGCGATGGTTACTATACATGGATCCTACGTGGGTTCAGTAGCAAAAAATTTTGTACTTGGATCCTACGTGGGTTCGGCAGAGGAGTTTATTCATAGGTTATATCTAATCATCTCCACCCCTCTTTGTGATTAGTATACATATGTGAGCTGAGTTTTGACATTCAATAATTATTATTGATGTGATTGACTATATTTTCAGGGTGGAATGGGTTGTTCATGGGCTCGTGATTTAGAACTGAACTGAGATTGATAACTTAGGTATATTTATGAGAATATACCTAAGTAAGGTTGGTGTATTCTTCAGTATTGTTTCTTTGCTTTTTGGTTTATCCTTCGTCGATTCTGGGAGACCTTCGGGGGTCCCGGGGACTCTACTGAGTATCGTATACTCACCCCTTCATGGGCTATGCCTGTACTACTTGGTGTTGGATGCAGACGACGGAAAACACTGATCGAGGTGGAGGTTTGTAGAGCTGGATGGTACACAGAGATGGACAACATGGCAGGACGTACACAGGGTGGACGGCCGGACTCGGGGTGATGAGGAGACCATATGTACCCACCCTTCAGGTGGGATATCCGGAGGAAGAATTAGTGGCTGCTTCTTTACCTTTACTGCTATTGTACATTCTTTCTTTGTTGTACGGTACATTTAGTTGAGTTTGTATACTGGACCATTTACTTTGAAGCCCTTACATTTGTACTCAGTTTTACTTAGTGCTTATTTCTCTTGCATACTCTGTTGTGTTTTTTTTACGTATATAAAGGAAATTCCTTCCCATTTTTATCGGGATTTATGCCTTTGGTGCTAGTCACCAGCTCCTGGCCTATGGAAGGCGGGCTTGGGGTTGTCACGTCATAGTCCGCAAGGACAGATAATGACAAATTGGTATCAAAGGTGTCAGTTCTACCGCAGAACGCATGACTCTGATAATTTCTTCTCGGTGAAGAAATAGTGTTAAGAGTATTGAGTGTGGTTTTTAGTCCAAGGAGTATAGTGTTGGTGCAGAATCCGACGTATCCATACACCAGGACCCTGACATCTGATTTCCGACTAAGTGCTCTAAAACACTGATTTCATGTGTGTTTCAACGGTTTTCTTGGTGATTACTTTGTGTCAGCTCACTAGGTATATTGTTTGACCGTGGCGAACCTGTTTCTTTTCCAGATGGCCCCACGAAGGCAGCCAGCTTGGGTTCCTAGTTACGTGTGTGATGGCAGCCCATCGAGTGATGATTCCTCAGTGCAGGGTCCTATTACAGCAGAGGCACCAGCGGTACCACTACCCGCTGACCCACTGAAGCCACTAGCCTCAACAGTAGAGAGTGCACACTACCTGAGCGCGTTGCATGAGATTCATCGACAGAGACCGCCCGGGTTCCGCAGAGATACGGACCCTCAGGCAACCGAGGATTGGTTGGATTCTATCATCAGAGTCTTCAAATTGGTAGGGACACCAGAAGACCTTATGGTGATCCTTTCTGCGAGTCTCCTACACACAGCAGTAGGTAGATGGTGTATCCGGATGATCCATGTGCATGAAGAGGCATCTATACTTTGGGTGGACTTTGAGTTCCTCTTCCGCTCCGAGTTTGTTCCAGCCACCCTCCGTGCGGTGCGAATCCAGGAGTTACTACATCTGCGGTAGGGCATCATGACTTTTTCCCAGTACTCGGCGAGATTTACCGACCTCTCACACTACTCCACATACATATTATGAGACCCATTATTCTAGTCCCAGACTTTTGAGCATTGACTGAGGCCTGAGATCAGGGCTTCAATGATCTCCCTCTGCATTCTGACGTAGGCAGGAGTACTGGAGCGAGCCTTTCTTGTAGACGGCTTTCTTGCTAGGCCGACGCCAGCAGCGAGATCCACTGCAGGGCGAGACGTAGTGAAGTATTCTACAGTCAGCAGTAGAAAGATGTCGTAGAGGTCCAAGAGGACTAGTCCATCAGGTGGGAGACCTCAGGATACTGGTTCAGATGTGTGTGGAACACGGATCAGAGCCAGCCATACGATGGGAAGGCAGTGCTATGCATGCGGCGGGAAGGGCCCCATGGCCCGGGACTACCCGACCAACCATGAAGATGAGCAGAAGACAACAGAGGGACCTCCTCAGTAGAGGGAAAGGTTCGACCATGTCTGTCCACAGGGAGCTGGGGGATGAGGCAGAGGATATGGCTGAGCAGCGGGTGGTGGAAGACACTTCAAGGCTCTACTACCACCATCACCAGGGGGACCACCCTGACCATAGGGAGCTGGCAGAAAGGGGAAGGATCAGCTCTAGGAAGTCGAGGCCAACGACCACGACACACCTGAGATGATTTGAGGTACTATATGTTTTTACTACACCCTTTTGCAGTGCTTATAGAAATAAGAAAGTGTCATTATTTTATTTCGGCTTCCTTGTTCAGAGCTCAAAGATTCTGACAGAGCCGTTGTCTTGATCCTTATGGATAGAGACTCCTACGTGAGCAGACTTGATGATTATGCACTGGTTCTAGTAGTGTGATCTTTTCTAGGAGGCGAGAGCTTCGGCTTGGATCTTCTTGTATCAGTGTCAAGGCCTTACAACGTCATATTGGTTATGGACGGGTTATCTATAGTCCATGACTAGATCGACTGTATTAGGCGCAAAGTGCAGTGTGTCCGCTGGAATGGGACCAGGTTCACCTTCACCGGCGAGAAGGGAGACTTTGCAGCATAGGATGGACTTACGCAGAGTAGAGGGAAGCCGACCACACATCAGTTTCCTAGTCTCATCCTAGGAGCGGTTTATGTGCGGAGTCTGAGTTTTCATGTTGTGGTGGATCAATATGCGGACGTTTTTCTAGATGACGTTTCAGGACTACCTCCTCGCAGAGAGGTAGATTTCTACATTGACATGTACCCTGTGAAAACACTGATATCTACTCCAGCATATTGGAAGGATCCTGTTGAGCTTCGTGAGATGCGAGTAAAGCTGGAGGACTTGCAGGGAAAGGTATTCATTTGTCCCAGTGTTTCACCCTGGGTTTCTCCGATTATATTTTCCAAAAAGGTGGATGGGTGCTTACGACTATGTGTTGACTAACGTCACCTAAATCAGGTGACCGTAAAGAAAAAGTACCCACTCTCGAGGATTGGCGACCTCTTTGATCAGATCAAGGGAGAACTATGGTTTTCGAAGATAGACCTCAGGTCAGGCTATCATCATCTCGTAATTCAAGACAATGATGTGCAGAAGACGGCCTTCAGATGTCGGTATGGCCACTATGAGGTCTTGGTTATGCCCTTAGGTGTAACCAACACACCAGCAGTTTTCATGAGTCTCTGGAACAGGATCTTCCAGCCTTACCTCTATCATTTTGTCATAGTCTTCATCGACGACATACTGATTTACACGGTTGTGAAGGAGGCGCATGCCTACCACTTGCGGGTGGTACTGGACACATTCCAAGATCACCATATTTATGGTAATCTCTCGAAGTCCTAGTTCTCGAATCGAGAGGTTCACTTATTGGGTCACGTCATCTCAGAGGCGGGAGATGCAGTGGATCCTATGAAGATCGAGGCAGTACATGCATGGGAGCCACCCAAGAGTGTGGCAGGGGTGCAAATTTTTCAAGGTCTGGTTGGGTACTATCAGAGATTTGTGCTAGACTTCTGCCGATTTGTAGCACCACTTTCATCTTTAAAGAAGAAGTGGAAACCCATTGTGTGGTATGATAGATATCATTAGAGATTTCAGGATCTGAGACAGAGATTGACTGGTGCTCCCATATTGAGGATACCCAAGTAGAGCGTAGGGTATGTAGTTTACTGCGATGCATCACAGACAAGACTCGGGTGTGTCCGGATGCCGGATCGAGTAGTGATATCTTACAGTTCACGAAAGTTGAGGCATCACGAGCAGAACTATGCTACCCATGACCTGGAGTTAGAAGAAGTGGTCTTCGCCCTGAAGATGTGGTGGCACTATATGATGGGTGAGAGCTTTTTAGTCTACTCTGACCACCAGAGTCTCAGGAAAAGTTTCTCGCAAAAAGACCTGAACCTGAGACAACGATGATGGATTGAGTTCTTCCAGGACTATGACTTTGAGATAGTATATACTCCAGGGAAGGGGAACGTTGTGGATGATTCTCTCAACTTGAGATTGGGTATTCAGCTACTTGGAGAGGTGACAGAGCAGTTAGCCGCATTGCTGATATCCTTCATGGATAGAGATGGGGAAGATTTTCTACAGTCCCCCACAGTTACTCCTCCACTACATCAGTGGTTCAGGGAGGAAGAGTGTGGGGATGTTGACTGTGAGACGCGACGTGCTCAGATTTCCATAGGGAAGGCGCCTGATAGATTTTATGAGGTAAGAGAGCACATCATCCTCTTCAGGGGACGTACCATGGTACCAGTTCCACAGCAAGAGAATGTGCTGAGGGAGTTTCACACTTCCCATTTAGCGGTACATCATGGAGTGGCGAAGATGTTCCAGGACCTCAGAAGACAACACTGGGGGCCTGGTATGAAGAAGGATATAGCAGAGTTCGTTTCACGATGCCTCACTTTGCAGCATGTGAAGGCGGAGCACCAGCTACCAGCAGGCATGGTACAACCCTTAGAGGTTTCAGAGAGGAAGTAGGACGGGATATCCATGGATTTTGTGATGGGGCTTC